>JBDJHY010959597.1:0-14558 GCA_039654485.1 Withania somnifera
GACATGGCCTCATAAACCTAAAATTAGGACCCTAATGGGCTGATGCTCAATCTACTACTAGAGGCCTAAAGTGAGGCCTGATGTTTCGACTAGACTGGGCCCTACATCAAAAATCATGACCCCCTGATCTAGACCCTAAAAACCCGCCCTGATGGCGCGACCTCTTCTCATTTCCCCCTTAACCTAGCAAGCCAAAGTCTTTATGTTGCAGGCATGGTCCACCACATCCAGAAAAGACTTCTGCAGAACTAGTAGCAACTCAACCTGACCCCCTAAATCTGACTTCATCCTATGAGAAATGTGGCGAATCCTCTCCTTCTCTAAAAATAATAAGTTACTAGCATGTCTTGAAATGGGCCTCACATTCAGAAATTGTCATGAATTTGTGACACAAACCATACAACTGAGCCCTCAATGCCTCACAAACACTCTTGGCAAAATATTATGCTAGGAAAGCCTCCTTAAACATCACTGAAGTAAGTGGGGCTGACCCTGATGGACTGCTATCTGGAAATACCCGCCACCACTGGCTGGCGTATCCTTAAGTAGATAGGAGGTAAAATCCACCCCATGTGAGTCTAATAGTGCCAATGTGTATAGGCACTCCTCACATACTGTAATAAACTGATAGGGGTCCGTCCCTGCACTGCTGAGAAGCTGGGGGGTGGGGCAATTCAAAAAAACTTTCTAGCATCTTATGGTGCAATCCTCTAATATAGGTAAATTAGGAGAGGATGCTGGTGTAGGAGCAGTGGTAGTAGCCTGAAATGATACAATCACTGCTTCTGGTGGTGGCATTTTTAGGGATACAAACATTAGGGGAGATGGTATACCCTAGACCACCCCTTGAATAGACGACTATGGCATGTATACTGCTGTACTATCTAACATCTGAAGCATCTCCCATAATAGGTCTCTAAATATGGTAGGTAGTGGTTGAACAAGATGTGGTGCTAGCACCTGGGATGCCTGCTATGAAATAGGTATCGGTAGAGCATCCTCCCCTACCCCTCCTAGTTGGCAGAGGGAGGGTCTCGATCGATGGAAGATCCTCTAGTACGAACCATATACAGAAGAGTGAAGCCAAAGTAAATTATTTAAAATGGTACGAATATCAATGTAGGACATGATTCAAAGATTAGAGTCTTTCTTAAGACACTCTATATCCTTTCGAAGATTAGATGCTAACGTCTATGCACTGATCTGCAGGACTTTACTAGGTACTTGCTCCAATGCAAGAGAGACCGGTGAACCTAGGCTCTAATACAACTCTATCACAACACAAAATTCAGGTCATGATGGAATCTACAACCCTCCAATAAAAAAGCCTAATCCTACAACCAAGAGCTACGTATAATAGGTTATATACTCTTGAATCATCCAACATGGAAAAAATGCATAAGAAGATATATGTAAAAGCAAAAAAAGGAATACATATACAACTCCAATCCCAAAACCTTGTGTCAATGGCACATAGAGCTACTATAACAATTATCCAGAAGATAAATACATATACAAAGAAACTTCTACAAAAATATTACTACACAGAGCACACTATAGAAAAAATAAAGCAGACTGGAAATTAAGGCAACCCGATCAGCTCGAATGGCAAAGCTCACTGTAACCTTCGCAACCAATTGTATCTACTCTACATTATCTCAAAATCTCTGATAAATCCTATCAATATCTGCACCAGGAAAGTTGTACAGAAGTACAGCATGATTACTAAACAAGATACCCAGTAGGCATCATAGGCCTACTGGGCTAAAATTAAGTACTAGTAAAAAGGAAAGAAAGTAAAACAAGTCAAAGATAGTTGGAAAGTTGTAAAACTAATAGGTAATGTAAAAATATAAAAATAACAAAGTGCAATACCATCAATAGAGTTTAAGTACAGGTCTACAGGGAACTAAAATATGGTAGACATGTACAACTAGTAACTATTATCCAAAAACCCAAAATTGAATTAAGGGAACGTACTAGTGCTCCATATAAGCTAAGACCCAACTTACAATATGGAGATATACACGCAATGAATGAAGGATCGAACAGTCAAATACAGCTAAGTATGGAATAAAACATAATCATACAAAACCTACCTGGTGTCCAATCTTTCCAAAAAGTACAAGGATCACAAAAAAAACACACACCGTGACTCCCCCCTTAAGATTGGTGAGCACAAACAATATGAAAGTGATACAGTGGTGTAGGAAAGTAAATCTAAATAAAGTCCTGATGTACCAAGGGCCTCACACTCAATGCCAGATCTCGAGAGCTTACATCCTTACCAAAACAAATCTTAGGGTCCGCACAATGGAGGATCGCGACTTAACTCAATGGATCTAATCCCTACCAATGAAGGACTACAAGGTCAATGTCCCATGTATACAAATGCTCGATCACAATATATAAACAACAAGGTTAATAATAGCAGGAACAGAAAAAATCAGATTCTAAGATCAGCCAAAGACGACTAGATAAGAGCTCATCTCACAACACTCATCATGAAATAACTTGAATAGTTCGTAAGGTTGGTGCCCCTTGAGTGGTGAGGTTAGGACCCAAGCATACAACCCTTCACCCTCTACGCCCCTTCTTAGGCTCCTAAAATCAATAAAATAAACACAAGTCAATAGAATGCGGTGATCAACCTAAAACCCAAGCTACACCACTGGCTACATCACAAGTAAGAAATAATAACCCAGTCTATAATTAAAATAAATAAACCTAGCCTACCTGGGTGCGGCAAAAGTTCTCATAATGCGTGCACCACAATCCTAAAGCTCTAAACCCAATCGAAATTACCCAAAACTATCAAATTATAATTCTAGGATTAAAACCTTAAGAATAAGATCCATATTACAATTAGCAAACCGGGTCAGATATAGGCCCCCGAGCCTTGCAGCTTAAAAAAATAAATCAAAGATATCGATGTAAAACACTTATCTCGGAGGACTCATGGTCCAAAATTGATCTTAAAAGGACAAAGGCACAAGGAAGACATCATGGTTTAAAGTAAGTAACTTAAAAATTTTGTATAATACTAAAATAAACCCAAAAAAATGAGAAATACGCAGCGGAAAACTTGTGCCATGAACTCACACCACCTAACACGCAACTCCATACAACTTTCTCCAGCTAAAAACACTCTAAAAATAGCTCCCAAGGTCCAACTATAGAGGTTTTAACTGAATGTAAATGATTTAAAATGAAGGGGATGAGTTTTATAAATCAGTCACATGGTCATCGATGTGGCCCTTTAGGCCGTTGGGGCGACCTCTCCAGGAAGAGATGGGTCTTTTTGGTGCACCCTTCGCGAGTATGAAGCCCTAGAAATAGGATTGATGCCTCTTGCAAGCCCCAAGACTTGCTGGGGCGACCAATAACCCGCAGTAAAACACAAACTCTGCTAGGGACCTCAAATGAGCATTCTAAGTCTAATTCTAGCAAATCAAAAGTGCACTTCTGGTTAAAAACACCCTATGGATCAACAAAATTGATGAAACGACCAACCAAGATTGTTTAAGCAAAAAAAAAACCCAAAGCATCAACCAACTCAAAAGAGTAAATTTTCAACTTCAACAACGAACCCAAAATGAGCCCGGACACCCAGGGAGGCAAATTAATAACTCAAATAGCATAAAATCATCAATTCGGTGCTGATGGGATGGTTGGAATTTCTATCTAACACACTGATCACCAAAAGACTACCTAGGCTCAAAAATGTGTTTTGCCTAATCTAATTTCTACAGAACGGCCCAAGCTCAAAATGAAAATACCAAGACATGAACTTAAGGTCCAACTAAAAAAAAGTCAGCATTTTGAAGCTAATGTAACTATTAAAATTCAATTCTAAGCATGTTTAATAGGATTTTACTCTCTATTTTTGCCGTTTTAAAACTGGAACTTTAAAACAAGAAAATAGAGAAAACGAGCATACGAGATGCCAGGGAACCGAACTACTAGTTCCAATAAGTTTTAAATCACTTGAGACAACTACTCGATGGCTCTAAACACAAGAAAAGGAGAAAAGTATGTAAATGACCAAACGGGTCATTATATTTTAGGAGTTATGTTTTGTTGTGTACTTTTATGCCCTATTTTTACTTCTCTGCTTCATCTCCTTCCTTTTTTCTTTTGAGTTCATGCTACTAGCTCACCACTACTTATTCTGGGTCAGGGTTAGGGTTATATGCAGTTGAGATGTAGACACCATCATAACTCTATTTTCATGTCATGATAGGACAAATATTTTGTAGGATTATTTAGCACTCAGAAAAAAAAGAGATAAACTAACTCAAGTTCCATAATTACGTTCTACTGTAGGTTTTATTCCCCAAAATCACTAAAAATAATTATAGGATTCTTAGGTAAAGAGGACCTATACCATATCAATGTATAGGTCACCCTCTAGTCGGAATTGTAGATTAGACATCATAAGATCAAATGATGTGGTTGGTTAAAAGAAACTCCCATTATCTTCAGATTTTAGTTTTGAATATGATTGAGCATGATGCAGGACTCTCTAGTTTATAGCAGATATGGCTATTTTTATTATCATTATGATATCCAGTTTTCAGTTAAAATGTGAGTCATTGTAACTCAATTTCCATGATCTATTATATGCACTTAGTTTAGATTTCCCTTTTAGTTAAGTATGATTTCAATATTTCTTTACATGTTTTACTTCAAAACTCTTAGTTCTCCAATACTAGTTTTTATGTATGTAGCAAATTTTTTATTATCTCATAATCCTAGGTTTTTTCTTGTCTAAAGCATTTATTATTCCTCAGTCTTCGATCTTTGACTTGTTCTTTTCTTTATCTTAGTAATAAATTTATGATGTCATCTCGGTATATGCATATTTAAATACTCTCATATCTAAATTTCAGGTATGCATTATATTTCAATTTTTCATTTATAATTTTTAAAATTTATTGCATCAACTCACATACCGGTATATTCAAAGTACTGACGCATACTCTATGAATACATTCACACTATAGATTTAGGTATTTCTCTCAGCTCCATGATGGTAAATGCAAGTAGAACCAAATCAACAGATGGTGAGTCCTCATTCTCCAAGGGCATTGTACTCAATATTCTATGATTTTCCTAGTTCCTTCCAGTTATCTAGAGTATTATTGGGGTTGGTCCTAACTACTCATTAGTATTAGTAGAGGCTTCATAAAACTTTAGTCAAAAGTTGTATTTAGTGTTCAAATAATGTATTTTTCAGTCATAAATTTTCTTATTATTTATTTATATTGTAAAAGTTATCCCTTGTATCATCTTTCATTTACTTCTTATTCAAGGTTTATATGCTAGGATAGGACAAGGGTTAGCTTGGAGCTACTCCTGGTTTCAGGTACCATATTACACCTAGGGTGTAGGATAAAGGTGTGACAAGTTTATAGTACCTTATCACTATTTTAAATCGGTAAAACATAAAAAATCTCTTCTATTATGTGATTGAATAGGCTAAATCAATTGTAGTAATCTTGGATCTAGCTAGGTTTCTTTGTACCCCTTACTATGAATGTTTATATTACATAAACTTATGTTCAAGTCTTGATCGATATGAAAATTTTAGTTGCCTACCTTTGAAGCATGATCTTTAATAATATTGTATTTATAATGACTCATATAGGTGTAATATAACATGATAAGAATGGTAACCAGAGGTGTGCTTCCTTTACTGCTAAAGAGATGTGTCATGACTTAATGATCTAATCTGTTAAAACATACATTTGATGTGATTCACTATTGGTTTAAGATTTTCAATATGATTAAATCATAACTTTCAAACATACTTGCAATTTTAACTAGTTTTCTGTATCCTTCATATCTAGTTTAAATAATAAAGGATTTATTCAAATTTATCTTTGCTTCTCATGCCTTCAATGAGAGTTAACATTGAATTTACACTTAATTGAGTCAAACTATTCAATTTTAAAGTTGTATTAGGTAGAGAACTAGAAGAAGTAGCATTGGAGTAGTGACAATATTAGTTTTTTGTTAACTCCATGCTATTTGATGTATGGTTGGTCTTTGGAGATAATTTTTTCCTCATATTCTTAATGATGTGCTTCTATTGTGTATGTTTTAATAGATAATGAGGATAAAAATGGATGAATTTTCTAAGATGACCAGATGAGTTTGGTAATAGAGTGAATAAGTGTCTTGATAAGGCATTTGAACAAGATTATCAAGGAGATGATATATAATTCCCTCGAAAGAAATGCATTAATCGCTATTGGAATTATAGAGATATGGTTGAGAATCACTTGATGACTGGTGGATTTGTTGATGGCTACACCAAATGGACTTTTCATGGAAAACGATCTTCCTTGAGAAATACAACCCATCCATTTAATGATATGAAGGTTCTACATTGTGTGACGATATTGATGGCCTACTTCACGACATATTTAGAAATGTGGAGGCATGTTCAGGACAAGGATAAGGTGTGGGGGTAGAATTACTTTAATATGCAAAGAAATTTTTTAAATTATTGGAGGAAGGAAATCAACAGTTATATCCGAGGTGTGAAGATTTTACTAAACTAGGTTTTACTATAATGTTGTACTTGTTAAAATCCTTGCATAGGTGGAGTAATGTGGCATTTTAGGAATTTTAGCTTAGATAAAAGAATCTTTTAATAAGTCTAGAAAGGTGATAAGAGATTTGGTTCTTCATTATGAAAAGATACATGCATACCTCATGATTGCAAGTTATTCTAGAAGCACAGTAGGAAAGCTGATAATTGTTTTGTCGGTGGGTCTTCTACATGAAAGAGTGTTGGTGGTGAAGCCTAAAAATGCAAGATCTAAAATTTCTATACAGATTTTAAGATATTTTCACTTAGATCCTAGTCGTCATAGGATATTCATGTGTCCTCAAATATTTGTGGGAATAAGATGTCATGCAACTGAATGACCCAATGATGGAAACTTAAGGCATCCTGTTGATGGGGAAGCATTGAAGGATTTTGATCATATCCAGAATTTTCTAAAGATCCTTTTAATATTAGGTTGGGTCTTTCAAGTGATGGTTTAAACCCATTTCGAATCATGAGTATTTCTCGTAGCACACGGCTTGTTATGTTGATAAAATATAAATTATCACCATAGATTTGAAAGAAGCTGGAGTAGATTATAAATAATTATTCCAAGTCCATCTTCACCCCAAAAATAATATTGATGTATACCTATAACCACTAAATACAAAATTGAAGGAACTATGGCAACATAGGATAGAAATATATGGTGTTGAAATTAAACAACAAAATGAGTGCAACCTTAATGTAGATTGTTAGTGATTTCCCATCTTTAGAAATTTCTTCAAGATGGAGTACTAAGGGAAAATTTTCATCCTACTTGTAATTATGACACATGTTGCCAGTATCTCAAAAATAGTCGTAAGATGTGTTACTTGGGTAATCAAAGATTTTTTCCTCTTGATCGTCCATTGCAAAAAGATAAACAGTTACTTAATGGTAAAGACGAGAATAAAACCACACCTACTCATTTGATAGGTATAAAAGTGCTTAGAAGCTAATTAATTTAATAATCTTTTTGAAAAGGATAAAATGAAAAGGTCTGAATATAATAAGGGTCCTTGGAAAAAAAGATTTGGTTTTTCAATTGCATGTGGAACATAACAAATTGAGTAACAATCTTTATGTGATGCACATACAAAAGAATATATGTGATATTTTCATTGGGAATTTAATGTAGATAGATCAAAAATCAAAAGATCATGTAAATTCTAGATATGACTTACAAGAAATGGGAATAGAAAAAAAGATATAACAAATATAAGATAATGATGAAAATGTAAGTTTATCTCAATATTCTTTCTTATGATTCCTAATAAGAATAGGTTGCTTTGAGTGCTTGAAAAATCCCAAATTACCTAAAGGGTGTGCACTGAACATTTCAGATCACTTGCATGTGAAAGAGATGAAAATATAAGGATACAAGAGTCGTGGTGCTCATTTTATAATGTATACCTACTTTAAGTTGTCGTTAGAAAATTTCTACCTAAGAATATGTCATTTTCATTAATTATGTCATTAAATTTCTTTTATGCCATATGTAGACACGTATTAATACAAAGAGATATTAAAAATAGAATCTTAAATTGGTGAAATAACATGTGATATTGAAATACTTTTTCATCCAACATTTTTTGATATGATGCCATGTTTATCTTTTTATTTAGTGAATGAAATTAAGCTTTATATTTATTTGATCTATACCATTGAGAGGGACCTATGCATCTTTAAAGGGCTTGCACATAATTGAGGTTGTCAAGAAGCATCAATAGTAGAGGGTTATTCGGACGAAGAGTGCTTGACATTTTGTTGGAGATACCTACATGATAATGTGAAGACATGATTTAGTAGTTATCTAACTGAGGATGGTGAGGAATGCATTTAGAATATTTCACCTACACTCCATAAGATAGGTCATCCAAGTGCAAGTGAGAAAAAAATTGTACTTTTTTAATGGAATCACAATTATATTATGAAGCACATTGGTATGTCCTTTTCAAAGGGGAGTTGAAGAAGTAGAAAATTTTATCTAGTAAGATAAATTTTATAGCAATTCTTTATATTTTGAAATTATTTATCATCTTATGATAAGGTAAATTAGGATCCATTATAAAGTCCTACTAATTAAATTTTAAATATTCATGATTTCCGGGAACATAAAAATTTAATGAATAGTTATATAAGATCAAATTCTTGGGCAAGAGCAAGGAATCATAGTCGTGAACTCAATAATTAGTTTGGAGAAAGAATTAAAAATGTTGAAGTATTTCATAATTTAATATGGCTAGCTAGAGGACCAAATATGGTGTCCAAGAGATATTTTGAATATTTCATTAATGGATATCGATTTCATATGAAAATTGATACGCCTCATGCAAGACATAAAATAGTGGAGTGCCTTTATCAACAACAAATAGTTTTTCTAGTGTTAGGGGCCAAAATCCCATAAATGAGAGGTTTTTTACTATGGAGTTATTAACTATGTCATTGAGGTTGATTAGTATGATTATTTAAGTATTTAGGAAACTTACTCTTTCTGATTCATGTATGACCCTTTCTGGGTCTGGAGCCTTAGTGATCACAAACATGAGACTACATATTGGCAAAGGGTCATCATATGCACATAAGTAATAAAGAAAGGTATAAAGAGCATGAACCTCATCCAAGGTATTCCCACATTCAATATTACTATTAAGCTTAAGGAATTTTGCTAGAAGTCATTACAAGTGGGGATAGACAAGGATGAATTGACTTCCCTTAAGGACACATCACCTTTCTTCTTCATATCATTTATATGTGATTGGTTTCAGAATGAATTAGATGAGTATGGTTTAACTCATGTATACTTCAACAAGTTATGCAGCAAACATGATCTTTTTGTGTTGCCATCACAAGTTTATCAAGGTTTTTTATTTTGCGGATCCAACTGAGGAAGACTTTTATTATTCAAGGAATAAAGTCCCTGTTGATGCGTGAGATCTAGAAGAAGAAAAGTTCCCTAATGCAGGAGGCACATTTTGAAGGAAGCCAAACAAGGACATTGGTCCCTCAATTAGATTAGATGAGGGTAACTTTTTATGGTCAAGAAAAGGTGTAGCCATTGATGTTGTTGATATTCATCTAACGCAGAACATGCAGAAGATATTATTGCGAAAACATCAGAAGAGGAGGATAATTTTGATGACACTAATTGGGATTGAATGGAGAAAGATGATTAGTCAAGAACATTCTAAAGATTTTAAAAATTTATGCTCATTGTTATTTATATTTTTTATTTGTGAGTAACAAATTATCTTTTTGGGCCTAGGGACCTTCTTGGGCCCTGGCCTATCCAATATGATGATAGTATTTAGGGTACAGAACGCCCCCAATTCCTTATTTCAGAAATAATACTTCTCCCAAATCAGTTTTTAGAGTGGAAACTCCCTCCTAAACAAAATTTCAAGGGCGATAAAAAAAATTCAGAATCATTGTTCTTCTATTCTTCAACATTTTTGGGTAAGTTTTCTTCCCTTTCTACCCTTGAATTTCTTAGTTTCCACCATTAATGACTCCAAGCCTTGGAAGTGATGAAATCATGTCTTTATATATATTTATTTTCATGAAATTCTTCATTAGTGGTGTATATATGTTCCTAGTATCAATTATATGCTGAAATTCCTGAGGTAAATTCGTAAAAAGTGTATCGTTGACCCCTTAGGAGCGATTCCTTCCAGGCTGTTTCGAAGCCTTTTCCGTACTTGGATTGTACTCAAATTTTGAGCACAAGTTCTTGGTAACGTTGGTAACCCCGTGGTGAAATTTATTTTCAGTTTCGGCAAACGGGCCTCACAGACCCGTTTTAGACCCGTTTAGGGTCCGATTTTTTAGTCCAGTCCCAAATTTAGTATAAATTACACCATTGGACTCATATTAACATATAGAATTCATTGATGCAAGTTTTAGATTATTCGAAGATCATTTGAGATCAGTTGAAGTATAGTTCGTGTTATTGCAAAGCTTTGTCGTCGGACGATAGGTAGGTTCCGTGGGGCTTTCTCTGGGTTTATAGCTTTGATAATTATACTAAGTAGCATCTTTGGGCTAGGTAGCTAGGTCATATAGTACCCAAGTACTGTTCTTCCGTTCATTCTTTGTTGATATTTCCATGATGGCACCCGAGTGATATGGGCTCCAAGACCTAGTAATTAATTTAAATACTTGTGCAGGGCATAGGATGTGGATAATTCATATTTTATATAATATATATGTTATTGATATGCTGTGTATTCATGACACAGAGTGGCCGAGCCTACGGCTCCGATGAGAGTGCATTGGGGTTGGGTAGTATCACCTTCTGATATTGAGCCTTGACGGTTAGCGGTTGATTTGATGACAGAACTTCATGGTAATATAAAGATCTAAAATATGAATTGATTAATATTAATAATATAAGTAATTTTCTTTATTTGGTTTAGTCTCGACCTGGTATCGAGCACTCGGTAATATTTTTTTCTACTTGTTTTAGTCCAGGATTTACCTCCTAGCACCGAGACATATATACACATATATATTTACTACTAAATGCTAGTACTTGAGACCGACTCCATTCAACAGTGAGTACAGTGCTCAGACTTGAGACCGTCTTCATATGGCAGTGAGTACAGCTTTTTGACACAATTGATTCTAATTGTTGTGGAGATATAATTATTGATGACCATATGTGATACTACCACACACAGATATACATCGGCGTTGAGAGACTTGATTTGTTGAACTGGGCTTGATGGTATGATTGATATGAGGCACGAGATGCCAGCGGATAGTACTATTATGGGGCATAAGGTGTCGATTGTGGTTCTGAAACTAGGGAGTGAGGTTTTGTGATGACCATGTGTTTGTTACTTTTCTGTACTTGTTTTCTTCAGTGTAACCCTGGTAGTATGGGATGCCTACGGGTAAGAGTGTTTTGTGTGTATGTTGCGCTTCTTATGGGGGACTTATCAACATTTATGTGCTTTATTTTATTAACCATGTTAACTGCTTATCTATTATTATTGTCTACTTATTGATTCTTGTTGTGTGGGAATCAGTGTTTATTACTTCTGTGCGTTCAGTTATCCTTTCACTTGAGGTTACTGGTATACCGACCATGCTCCATTCATATATTTTGTTATTAGGATTCCGGGTACGTTCCTTTCCATTACCTGTGATCCTGTTATGTCATTAGCTAGCACTATCTGTCTAGGTGACATTTGTTAATACTTGAGTTGCTAGTTTTCCTGATTGTCCTATTTGCTTCTGTGACTTTTATTTTTGTATTCTGTTATTTACTACACTTGTTACTTTATGTGCTCAGTGGGCCCTCGAAGCCTACTGAGTACGAGTTGCTTCGGTGGCTTGTACTCATACTACACTTGCCTTATTGCAAATCCAAGTACAAGTTCCCGTTCACGATACACAGATCGTTGTTCGTTCGGATTACATTCACCTCAGAGATTTCGGGTGAGCTTGGCGTTCAGTTTGGTTCTGCTTCTCTTCAGACTATGTTTTGTTGATCTCCATTGTGTTTCGGAGATACTTGATACTATATTCATTTCAGTTTTATAATTTTGTACTTAGTGGTTCATTTGACACTGATACCAGATTTTTGGTGGTTATTCTTTTCTTAATTAATTCTGCAACTTTTATTGTTTTCATAAGACTTTTGATATTCTTCCGTATTAAATGTAGTAGTCCTCCGCTTCGGCTACGGACTATGGGGTTTGGTTCTCCTACTGGTGGTATAGTAGGTGCAATCATGATCTGCAAAATCGGGTCATGATAATTAACTAAATGTCACAATCTGATTTCCTAGATCATGAGGGCACCTACATCACACAGTAGGTGAATCAACCAACAAATAAATAAAAGAGGAAACAATAATAAAAGTGGAAGATAGGAGACAAAACAAGTTCTAATATCATAACACAAAAATAAACCCCAAAACCTAGTAAACTAGTACTGTGAGCCACTAAATTGGAATACAGGAATATCTGAAAAGAAATACATAATCTGCCACGACACGAGTTTTCAGGTTATGAGGGCACCTATATCCCACCGTAGGAAAATCACTCAACAAGCATAGAAAGTGAAGAAACTAAATAACAGCGGAAGATAAAACTATAAATAAGGATAGAACACGCGGAATTCTAGTACAATAAAAGAAATCCTCATAATCTGGTAAACTAGTACATGTGCCTCTAAGGAAATAAATACAAGTCTGAAGCAAAAGGGTAATATATGTCTACAATAGTACAAAACCAAAAAAATGAAAAGATAAAGATAAAGAGAGGTAATTGTAAGATCCGGACACCAAAAGATATCGTCTACCTCAGATCAAGATAATCAGCACTATCAGGAATCAGCGGCGAACACTCGTACTCGGGGTTGCACCAAAAATTTATACAGAAATATAGTATGAGTACCAAAAATAACGAATACCCAGTAGGCTAGGTCGATCAGGCTCATATAAGAAACAAAAGCATTAAATAATAGATAATGAAGGAACCAAGCCACCGAAGTCAAGTATGTGGATGTAGGCAGGTAAATCTAGCTTCATATAACAGTAAAAATAATAGGTTCAATGAACTGAACTAGATAGCAACCAAATAGAAATACTCAGATAAAGAAATGACAGCATACCTGAGTCCTTGCAATAAGTGAATTATGTAATAGTGAATGAACAAGAGAAGTATATCAACAACCTCAATAAAAGTTGAAGGGATATGTAAGGACCAAAGGAAACCCCACACTAAGCTACCCATCAAAGTCATGATCAAGAGAATGGAACTACAACTACTCAATATAACTAAATAATCGAATAAGTAGATATAAACCCACTGCATCCCATTCTACCAGAAGGTATAAATAAGTAAATCTCAACCTCTGACATACCATACTACAGAAGGTATAAACAAGGAAAACAAGTGCAGAAAATAACACAAACAAGAAAGCAAATGATAACAGTATGGGCGAAATATAATTGTGTTTGCATGAATGTCAGGATTCCCCAGATCAAAATCAGTATAATCTCAATAGGTGCTCGATCTTTACTGAGTTTGGAGCTAATATGACCTGAACATATGCTCAGGCTTCATCGAGTCTGAAGCTAATATGACCTCAATAAATTCTCGAGCTTCACCAAGTCTGGAGATAGTATGAACTCAAGAGATGATTGGGCTTCATCGAGTCTGGAGCTAATATGACCTCAATAGATGCTCGGGCTTTACCAATTCTACAGTTAATATGAGCTCAACAGATGCTCAGGCTTCACCAAGTCTGGAGCTAATATGACCTCAACAGATGTTCGGGCTTCACTGAGTCTGGATCTAATATGACCTCAACAAATGCTCGAGCTTCACCTAGTCTAGAGATAATATGATATCAATAGGTGCTAGGTTTCACCGAGTCTAAAATCAGTCAAAACTCAATATCCTGATTGGGGGTTCACCATGACTAAAATCAAGTGATGGCTAATACTCAGTATCCAACATCGGGCCAAAGTTATAAGTGCTAGCAAGGTCAAGTACCCGGTGCCAGGTACCAAGGCCTGGACTAAAACAGTAGAAAATAGTAGTACGGGGGCCCATTCGACAATTGGGTCTTAGAATAATTTAAGAAGAATCATAAAACAAATCATTTTAGTAAAGAGTCCGCTTAAAACCAATTTCATATCAAGATTATCCATTAATATCAAAGTCTATGTAATTATATCAAAATATCTGTGCTCAACTCTCATTCTAAAAATCTCAAAGTAATGTGAGTCATCAATATGCGAAAACGGACCCTTAAAGCCAATTAATATCTAAAACAAGCTCATTTGTAATGCAAAGTTTCAAAATCAACAATACGGGGCTATTGTCCATAAATAGTGGAAACCAATGCAAAAAGTCTCAGTATTGCGATGATAACATGCATAAATACTATAAACACAATCAAGTCAAGGGTCACAGAATGTCCGAATAACCTTGCACAAGTT
>JBDJHY010959705.1:0-14558 GCA_039654485.1 Withania somnifera
GAGATATCTCTCAACCGAGTCGCCAGGGATCCGAACTATCGGTCCCAGCAAGTCATAAATGACTTGGGGAAACTACTAAAATGCTCTACGATGCAAGACGTCACGTATTTATCATAAATGACCATGAGGGTCATTACATATTCAGGATAGGTTGCAGGCAGTGCAAAGTAGGTAGAAATCCTATGGCGATCGTAGGCTTAGGCACCTCGAGTTTTGTGTTGGTGACATTATGGTTTGGTTGTATCACCCATGAATGGAGTTATTAGGTTTGGTAGGTGGGGAAGGCATATTCCCTAGTTTAGTTGGCCTTACGAGATTTTACAGAGACTTGGAGAGGTTGGCTATAAACTTTCTTTACTGCCAGAGTAAGCTGCAATTCATTTGGTTTAGCATGTATTGATGCTCTGCCATTATGCACTGGACCTGTCCCATGTCTTTCACAGAGATTCTATGCAGATTGATGGCACCTTGACTTATTTTGAGGAGCCTGAGACTATTATATATAGAGATGTGAGACAACTCAAGTCAAGGGAGTTTTCGGTAGTGAAGGTTCATTGGGCTCATTGACTGATTGAGGATGCTATCTGGGAAATAGAGCATGATATACGGGCCTAGTATCTATATCTATTCGAGCCTCCAGGTACTACTCTTTCCTTGAATTTAGAAGATAAAGGTATTTTTTAGGGATGGATGTCATAATGACCCATTTGGTAATTTGCTTTCTTGATGCCTTTTTATGTATTTAAAGCCATCTGCTAGTTTCTTCCAAGTCACTCATGACTTCCTAGGACCGGTAGTTCGATTTCCCGATAACTCATTTGCCAAGTTATCTCAATTTTCGTGTTTTTGAAATTTAGTTTTAAAATAGTGGAATATGAGAGTGAAATCCTAGTAATCAGGCTTGGAATCAAATTCCAACAGTTTTGCTAGCTCAAGAATGCCGAGTTTGTTCTCGGTAGGCCTTAAGTTTGTGTCTCGAGATATTTGTTTTGAGGTTGGGCTATTTCGTGGAAATTAAACTTAACCATAGTTCATTTTAAAGCCTAGGTTGTCATTTGGTGATCGGAGTGTCGTAATTGAATTCTAATGGTTCCATTAGCTTTGGAATTATTATTTTATGCTAGTTGAGTCATTGGTTCGCTTCTCGGTGTTCTTGTGGCATTTTTTAGGTTTGGGTTGGAATTTGAGAATTTTAGCATAAGATGTTGACTTGGTGAACATTCTTCCACAATGGCCTCATATCCCAATTTTGACTACGCCATTGAGTCTGAAATATCATTTTTGGTGTGTATGCATAGTTTGTTTGTGTAATTTAGATCCCAAATGTTTTTTTGGGTGGTATCTTGGGCCTTTTCTTTTTAGCAAATTTTTTCTGTCAAAACTGTTTCTGATGCAAGATAAATTGCTCATGATCATGGGAAGTTCTTTGTGATCACGACTTGTTAACTTTCCTGCTCATGGAGATCGCAAAATATCCTTTATGTGATTGCGTAACTTTGATCCCCCATGCTCATCGCTATCTCGACCCGTGATTCATGCAATCTCGATGCAAACCTTTCCTCTATTCTTCACGATCGTGACCACCCATCCACGCTATCGCATTTCCTAGAAATTTGACTCTAGTCGATCATGACCCTTCCCTCACGCGATTATTTTGCATCATGGCTTGCAATATATAAAACCCTTCCCTCAAAAAATCATATCATTTCCCTCATTTACTTCTATCCCCACTTTTTTTCTAGCAAACTTTTTTGGGTTGAGAAACCCATCTATTTGAATGAAAAGTCCCTCCCCAGTTCCCCCTCGTCCTCCACTATGTCGATAAGTCTATCTTCTACATTTTCCTCTATGGAAGTGAAGTTTGGTTGCCCATTAATGGGTAAAATCGTTGCTTCCCTTTTTTCCCCTAATTTTTAGTTAATTTTGGTAGATTTCTTGCGTTCATACTTGAATTACACCTAGCGATCAAGTTGCTTCTTAAATTCGGTATGTAATCCATCCTTTTAAACTTTAATTGCATGTGCAATCTTTAGCACTTTTGATCACGCCACTTTCAGGCTGTTTTGAGGAAACTTTCCTGGTCCATTTAGACTTAAAATCAAACCACGTGTTCTTTAAGATGAGGCCTTCGTGCAGATATTTTCAGTTTAGTTTTTCAGGATATGGGGCCCGCAAGCCTGTTTTAATGCCCATTTTTCGACCTAGTTCGTTAATTGCAATGTGAGTCTTATTTTTTTGTTTCTTAATTACTGGTATCATAATTTCCTAGTTTCGGGTGATTCCAAATGCGTTGGGATCTATAGGCCTATGTGCGAGCTATTCAAGGAAATTCACCAGACCCCAGGTAGGCTAGGTTTACTTAATTTCATTACCGACTAATCTATTATTTTGTTCTTGTGATGTGGCCATCAGTGTGGGTTAGATTTTAGGTTGATCTCTGCATTGTAGTTGACTTATGATTATTTTATCATTTTTGGGGCCCGTGAAGGGGCGTTGAGGGTGAAGGATGATACGTTTGGGTCCTAGCATTACCACGTGGGGGCCAGAGACCTTGGGGACTATTCAAAGTATCGTGCGGCGAGTATTATGAGGTGAGCTCTTAGTTGATGGCAATTGGTCGATCTTAGAGTCTACTTGTTTTTGTTTATAGTATTATTAGCATTGTTGTTACTATTTCGCGATAGGGCATTTTTATAATATTGGTTTAGGCTAATGCGACTGGGTTATTAGGGAATAGACCTTGTATTTGATTTATAGGCATGGTCCTCGAGGGCAAAGACTCTGAATATGGCATAGATGATGCATAGAGCACTGAGATAGGTATTGATGAGGTACTTATGCTTCTCTTGAGTTTGAGGCGTGGTCCGCCGAGGCAAGCAACCCCAAGTAGAATATATGGGCCATAAACTTTGGTGCTTGGCACCGATAGATTAATAGGGTACTTATCATGCTCTCTAGTTTGAGGTGCGGTCCTCTGTGGCATGGACCATGAGATTTGTATTAGTAGGGGCGTAAGTTCCAAAGATTTGGCACTGAGAGAGAGTCTTGAGGTATGAAAATATTTTATTCCCATTTACTTCCCAGCACCTCTATGTATTATTTTCATCTTGTTTGTGTTCACCGGGCTCAAGGGGGGAGTCACGGTGTGTTTTGTTGTGCCGTTTGTACTTACCAACTGGATGGGGTGCCAGGTAGTTTTTGTATTTTACTTTCTGTACTTTACTAGCTATACTTTACCATATAATCCTTTATTCATGGTGTCTATATATACATATGGTTAGTTGGTTCTTGGCTTAGTTTGAGCATAGGTATGTTCTTTTACTTCAATTTCGGGTTTTTGGATAATGGTTATTGCCCGTACATGGCTACCATGTTTTAGTTCCCTTTAGACCTGTACTCATACTCCATTGATGGTATTGCACTCTATATCCTTATCTTTCTGCATAGCTGTTAGTTTTATCGCTTTTCTACTATTTTTGAACTATTTACTTCCTCACCTTTATTACTTGAACTGTATTTTATCCCGGTCGGCCTATGATGCCTAATGGGTACCTTTTTTGGTTGTCATGGTACACTTCTGTACTATTTTTGTGGTACATATACCTTCAAGGGTTATCAGAGATGCCGAGATCATGCGAAATAGATACAACTGGTTATAGAGATTACTGTGAACTTTCCCATCCGAGTTGATCGTGGTTTCCTTGATTTCCAAATTACTTTAGTTTATCTATATTAGGCCATGTGTATTATTATATTTGTAGGATTTTCTTTGTATATATAAATTTTTGATACTCTATATAGTAGCTCCATGTGCCATTGACAACAGATTTTGAGACTTGAGTTGTATATGTATTTCTTTTTCTTATGCTTTTACATATATCTGCTTATGATTTTCTTCTATGTTGGATGACTCGAGAGTATATAGCCTATTATGCGTGGCTCCACGCTTTAGGGTTAGATTTATCTATTGGAGGGTTGTAGACGCTATCATGACCTAAATTTTTTTTGTGACAGAGATAGATGAGCGAACCCAAACTTTGGCTAGTCTATCTCAGTTGCTATAACAAAAGAACTCTAGGAAGGGGGCATTTTGTGGCCTCCATTCCGAACCCCCCCCCCTTCTTAGGTCTCATGGCAAGCCTCTTCAAGTGACAACAACTGTCCAAGTTTATTCCTACTATGACCAAGTGATCGGTCATCAAATAGGGAGGCCAAACTAACCTACTGAAGAAATCCAACATCATTGCATATCTCATAGCATACACTGTAGGGATATGTATAGTAATTTTGATAAACGGTGCCACATAGTCCCACACAGTCAACAACCCTTGCTGAAAAAACACCATCAAACTCATCCTCAACCAATACTCCACTAAAAACCCACTAGTACGTCTGAATAAACTCAAGAGCTCGGTGGAACTAGCATGACAGTAACCCTTGCTGGAGCCTAGTGACCCCCTAACTCTGAATCTGAGAATGTAGCCTTCTAGTGCTCGATTCTGATTCTGAACTTTTAGAATGCACACAAATATCTTACTGGTTCCCACTGAGGGCCCTTACCTAGCTATCAGGAAGAAGTATAGACGAATTAAGTTGTAGGATATCCAATATCCATAAAATGCACATAAGGAGTAACGAAGTGAAAGGCTTTCTGAAACAGTGCCCTGTAGCCTCCCATGGTTAGGATACAAATGTCTACCTACCGATCCTCGAGACACTACCAAACACTTGCTCCTATATCCAAAGACACCGGTGAACCTAAATATCTTATACCACTCTGTCACGCCCCAGAAAAACAAGTTGTAATGGTATATACACCCCATATATAGACAAGCCTAACTTTGGCCCGGACCAAGTAGTGGTTGGCCAACTCCAGGAACTCAAAAAAAAGAAGGAGATGATGAGATATATAAGAAGTAGAACATAAAAATCAACAACTGAACATGACTCACAATAACATGGTATTATGTCTATAAAGCATTTATATACAGAAAAGGTACAAATAAAACCCATAGCAAGAAAAAATTACAAATAGATATGTAGACTCCAAGTAGAATAGTTGTAGAAATAAAAGGTAGACCGGCCAACCAAGCTAGTCCACACTATCGTGTTTTTCCTGATGACTCTATATAAGACCTGCATCAAGTAAATGATGTAGAAGTGTACCATTAGTAAAAAATATATCTATCAGAAAAGCATCATAGGCTGACAAGGAAAAAGTAAGCTTAGACAAGGTAAAGGGAAACTAAAAATAACTAAGGAACCAGTATATAACGTATAACCAGAAGGACAACTAAAGTAATGGCTATTGGGTGGAGTGAAGGATCAACTATTAGTATATGCAATTAAATCTAACAAATAAGTAGAAAAGACAATAACAAGGTATAAGACATAGACTCAAGTCACAAGCTGATCATGACCAACCATGACACGTACCTGGAGCTCCAACATGACTAGCATAAGTAAGGACCAAATAGATAAAGAATAGCACATGAAATGCAACCTAACTACGTAAAGGAAGATAATTAACATCACTAAAGAGAATAATACAAGCCTATCTAGAAACCATCACATAAACATATAATTAACCCAATAGAACTCCCCCAGAATTATCGAGGGTTGCAACCAGCGTGACGTATTCAATACAAGGGGGTGCTGAAAAAGTAAATATGTTTTAGCTTGCTCCTTCTATAGGATATTTTTGAATCAAGAGGGACCCATGGAGGACAAGAACCATAGACCACTACTCCCACGTATACCCTTACATTTGACCCGGATCGACAGGGGTCGTGGAGAGACTAAAACATGCTTGCCAAAACCTTGGATCAAACACCCAGTAGCTAAGTCATTAGGGTAGGAGTGACAATCTCGGGCTCAGCCCATATATCATTTCTCCATGAAACTCATGTCCTTCCACGTAAGAAAAAATTCGAGTGTTAGTATAATCCACTCCCATCATGTAGAGAATTTTCCAAAATCACAGCAAGGGTGAGATAATAGCGTTAGGTAGTTTGAGATATATAGATCAATACTGCTCATAATCATATCCATGAAAAGTATACATCTATATAGGAAAATAGTTTTTGATTATTATTATGTCAAAATCAATTTATGTTTTAAAACATTCAGTGCATCCTCATTACACAGAACCAATCAGTAGGATAAACTGGTCTAAGGGTGCTGGAATTTATAGAATAGATGCCAAGCACTAGTGATGAGGTATATCCTCTCCTAGAACAACTATTCTCGATCCTCGAGTAATCGCATCAAGGATGCCACAAAAGCCCAAAGGGCTCCTGTTAAGTGGAATGTACAGATAACAGGAGCTAACATAGCTTAATCAAATAAGACTCACTCCTAGAATCATACCGAGCTAGGGTACACTATCATCCTATAGGGATGTTAACTATCCACCATAACAATGTCATCACATAGGGCTACTAACTACCTAGAAAGGTCGCATCCGGCTAGTTATGGATAAAGGCCACACATGACCTAATAAAACTCAATATCTTAAGTAGAACATCGTGTAATCATCCTACCTAAATCTCTCTAAATCTGTGATCCTAAATCAAGGGATAGCTACTAAGCTCTAATTACTAGTATAATGCCCTCCCCAACCTCCTTATGTTCCAGAGTCATTATATCACAATACGCACCAAAGGCGTTACTCCTCCCCCAACTTTACTACGTTCTAGAGTCAATGTTCAACACACAGGTAGGTAATTATAACACATGGGTAAGTAGATAAGTCACAATAGCCAAATAGATGATGAGATAAAATAATAAGCATATCGAGGCCTGACAAGTAATACCAGTCCCCAAATGGTGATTTACCATGCATTTACTAAACTAATACCCAGTCTAAAGAAAGTAGACCATAGCTTACCTATATTCTGGCGATGTCCTAAAGAAGTGTGCTTAATTATACCAAAAACACATACGAAATATAGAATAAAGCAAGGCTAGAAAATACATAACCCACATTTGAAGGTGAGTAAAACAATAACCATATTTCTATATAAATAGTGTGGTCAAATTTCTAATAAAAAATAGGTCTATAAACTATACTATCTTGGAACAAAGGAAATATTTGTACTAGCATGTAGAGCATAACTCATACACCATATGGTACAAAATAGGGTAAAGAATAATTGTAAGGATTGAAGATATAAGCCCAGAAAATTTATATAATAACTAAAATAAATAATTACTAGTATAAATGCTTGTAGATGCACCAGCGGGCAATTCTATGAATTAGAAACACAAAATAACTCTCAGATACACTAACTTAGTCTTAAAATATGAGAGGTTTTGGTGAATGTTTTGGAGAAAATGAAGAAAGCTGCTAGAATTGTCCTTATGTAGGCCTTGGCACAAGCCACACTGTGATCGTTCCCTCATAGCATGATCAAACTGAGGGAAGTTCCTAGAGGTAATGCAGATCACGTTACTTTAGTGGGTTCATGTTGAACGGTAGGCAATTAGATTCTAAAAAGATCTAAAAGAGGCATAGAAACTGATACAAATTTTTATTTCGACAACCTATATATTAAATCTTTATGTTATTGATATTTCGGACTCAGTAGAATAAAAAAATATGATTCAGGGTCAAATAAGTTGAGTACACCCTATATAAGTTATAAATATAAAGGGATCTAGCTATAAACCTCTAGGGACCCAATCTATTGATCTCAACAAGTCATAAAAGACTTGGGATAGTTGTAAGATGACTCTAAGTGTAGAGAAATTGCGGGAATCATGAAAAATGGCCCCAAGGGCTATTACAATAATATACTCCTTTATTTATATGACAATCTTCTTGGAGTATTCTATGGATACTTAATCTATTCTTTATGCCTTCTACATGATTATGAAAATAACTTGTATTTCAATAATATTTAGAAAACTATTTAAAACAACCTTTTTGTCTCCAAACTTCCTCTTAAAAGTTCAAACAATTCAATATTTCAGCTTGTGCCTTCTATAACACCATTCAATACTTTTATATTGGATTCTCTTAAAGTAGATCTTCTTTGATATTCACAATCTCTTCTCTAATCTACAGCTTCTATGAAATATCTCCAAACTATCACTACTTTATGTGGAAAGAGCTAACTTTGTATGTGTTAGTTTTTGTTCAAAGATAGGAAAATATTGAAATTATCTAAGGCTAACCAATTTGCTCTCACCATTTCCTTGAAGTCTCTTCTTTTGTACAGAACTTTAGAAACCTAAAAGGTTACCTAAAGTTCTTATTTTTATTATCATAAGTAAGAAGGAGGGAAGCATGATTTGACTGTGTTCTTGCTAAATATTCCACCTCTATGTGCCTATCAATAACAAGAAAATCTTGGTTTCGTACTATCCTAGCTAACCTCTTAAAGATACAATCCCTAGTACTTCTCCCATTCCACCAAGTAAATGGACTCCTGTTGAAATTGATTTTAAATAATTCCTAGGAATTTACACAAAAGATAAATTTTCATATTCTTGAGGATACACTAGAACCCCTCATATCTTCTCTTTCTCAGACATATAACATTAAATTTTCCACTTACTACCTAGGGGAAGTTTTATAATATGGATAATATAATATATATACCCATATACTCATTATTTCCACAACATCGCACTTGCTGTAAAAAGTTATGATTATTATAGCTTGGCCAGTTTCCTTAAAATCAAGTTTTAATGTCAACTGTTGATCTAAATCTTGTAATAAACCCACATGTGTATAATCCTCAATTAACACTAGAATTCTTCTATTTTGATTGTAATTATCACACTGCACCGCCATTCTCGTATTATACTTTTTAATATGTCTAGGATCTTTAAAAGACTCCAATGAAATAATAGAAAACTTGTAATTTTTGTCAAACAATTGGATTTGATGAAATGAATTTTTGGTCTTCACTTTTATTAGCTTTCTCCCTTTTGGGATTTACCCTTGTAGGTTTCTCATCTCTCTTTCCCTTTGCTTTAATCCTCTTGCTTACTAATTTTTATGAAACATCTGTACTCTCCATCACCTGTTTCTCCTGACATATTTTTCTTACCTTATTTATCCTTATATATTGCATTTCCTGCATTTTTTCTCCCTTTTTCATTCTTTTTTTGTTATCTGGTGTGACACCAACTAATGGAATGTCTCTCCCACTTTTTCTTTGTTGTATTGCATGATTATTGCTTTGTTTTTCATGCTTGACTTGTTACTTTATCAAATCACGTGATTGTATTGATATTCTTTAGTGGGTAGCTTTCTACTATTGTGACTTTCGTGTTCTCTATTTTAGAGGTATCAATTAAGATTGGAGTATGATATTAAGCCTCTTTTATCTCCTGATACTCTTCTAGCCTCTCATCTATGTTGTCTATGTTCTCCTTTTTATTATTAACATTATGTGCATCAATTAGTTCCAAGGATGTGTTGAAATTATCTGCTTCATTGTTATTTATTATATTCTCTTTATGTGTAACTTGAGTTCCTATTCCATAATTGATGGTCTTTATATGTTGTTGAATGTGTTTCTACTTTTTCTCCTAGTCTTCCAGTTGTTCTGTTGTTTGATGATGTGTTTTATATTATTGTTCTGTTGTAGATCATCGTTTTGTTTCCTTATGTCTTCTTTTTTGAATCCCCTCCTTCTCTATTGTGAATGTTACTATTATCTGTTATTTGTCTTGCTTAATCTCCATATCATTTACTGACCCAATCTCTTGTTTTATCCTTATCCTTTTCTATGGGATTTTCATCCTTGTTTAACACATCAAAAGGTATTAGTGATTTACAAGTTTTTCTCCTCCTCAACTAGATGAATCACTCTTCCAAATTTATCTTTTTGTACTTATTTCATATTTTCATCTATTCAAAGTTTATTTGAATGTTCCCTAATATTTTTCAACTTGTTAATGTCCTCCATTCGAGAGAAGAAAAACTAACATTCTTATTCCTCTAGTCATTGTCTTTATTACTATCCTCTGCATCCCTTTTAAACTTAGGGTTAATTGTCTAGAAATCCCTTTCATCATGTTTCTAGAAGAAACATTATTTTCCATACTTTTTTATGTAATCATATATTATGTGTACCCATTTAGATTTAATTTTTCCTAAATAGTCATCTTCTTCATTTATTTTTATTCTTTTTGGTAACTTTGCAAAGATATCAACATATGGTATTGTATTATTTCTTTTTGCCATGTCAACTGTGAGCGACTTCTATACTACAGAAATGGTTGATAAGATTGAATTATGTCCAAAAAAATTTAGGTGTAACTCTAGTAAAGATATCCAAGCTACTGTAATAGTGATATCAACGTCTAGATTAAACCATGAATCCCATTTCATGTTTGCATCAACAACATCCTTTCCTTCATCTTTAAATATGGGACCACAAATTCCTAATGGGTTCTCGTTAAGGACCTAGTATACACATCAACAAGGGAAACATGTTTATATAATAGCTTAGTCAAATACAACTCACTCCCATGCTTGTACTTGGCTAGGGCATAATATCATCCCATACAACTGCTAATTGTCCAACACAACAATGTCATCACATAAAGCTATTAACTACCCAACAAAGTTGTATCCGGATAGATAGGGACAAAGACAATGAGTGCCCTAATCATAAGTAACATCTCAGGTAGAACACAGAGTAAGCAACATACTTAGATCGACTCTAAAGCCACCAACCTAAATTAGGGGATAACTGGGGATAACTACTAAGCTCTAATAACTATTATAATCCCTCACAAACTTTTCTACTTTCCATATTCAGCATATAACAATACGCACCAAAGGTTTTACT
Organism: Withania somnifera; assembly: GCA_039654485.1. NCBI lineage: Eukaryota > Viridiplantae > Streptophyta > Magnoliopsida > Solanales > Solanaceae > Withania > Withania somnifera. Next base: position 10,812 of record JBDJHY010959705.1, read on the forward strand.
CCTCTTCCAACCACACTATGTTCCAAAGTTGGCGTTGAATATGTGTGTAGGCTATTATAGACCGAGGGTAAGTTGTTAAGCTAAAAGCAAGCTAAATAGGCCATAGGACAAAAGAATAAGAATATTAGGGTGCAAAAGTAGTCCGACCACCGAGTTGGAGATTTACCATGCATATACTACACTAATACCTATTCTGATGAAAGTAGACCATATCCTACTTGGATTCTAGCAATATCCTTGAGAAGCATACTCAAATATCCAAAAATCATGTATGAAGATCAAAATCATCCAAGGCTAGATAAAAACATAACCCATGTGCCAAGGTGTGTAAAACAAGACTTATATTGCAATATAAATTGCGGGTCAAAATCCAAACAAAAAATTAGTCATTAAACAATAGTAGCTCAAAAAAAGGAAATATGTATACCAGAACGTAGAACAGATCATACACCATATGGTACAAAATAAGGCTCAAACTAACTGTGAGAATTGAATATATCATCCTTGAAATTTTATGTAGTAATTAAAATGAAGAATTACCTGGTAAAAATGCTTGTAGAACCACTACAACATGATTCTATAGATTATAAGCACAAAATCACTCTAAAATATACCGACTTAGGCTTAAAGTGTAATAGATTTTAGTGAAAAAATGGAGCAAATAAAGAAAAGCAGTCGGAACTAGCCTTATATAGGCCCAAGTGTGCGCACCACAATCACGCCCTCCCAGTAGGGTCGTGCTGAGAGCGGTTCTTGGTGGTAAGGCTCGATCGCTTCTCCTTAGTGTGATCGCGCTAAAGGGGAAGTCTAGATTTTTTGTGGCCGCTCTAAATATTGGTATTTAGAATCCAAAAAGATCTAAGATTGGCATGAAATGGAAAAAGGGTCCGATTTCGAAAACTCATATATGAAATATTTATGTGATTGATATTTCGGACTCAACAGAGCTGACAAAGAGACGATTCAGGCTCATATTAGCCAATTACACCATGAAGAAGCCATAAAGGAATCAAATTATAAAACTTCTAGGGACCCAATCTACCAATCCTAAAATGTCATAAATGACTTGGGATAGTTTCCGGAATGATCTAAATGTAGAGAAATTGCAGGAATCACAAAAAATAGACTCGAGGGCAATTATAGTAAGATACTCCTTTATTTTGCCCAATACCTCTCTTCTTTGAGTATTATATGGATACATAATCTCTTCCTTATACCTTTTATTGGATTATGAAAAAATAATATATTTCAATCTTCTTTAGAGAACTACTTAAAACAACCTTTTTGTCTCCAATATTCCTCTTCAAAGAAAAAATCCTTCAACATTTTAGCTTCCTTGTACACCATATTATTTTTCTATATTGGATGCTCTTAAAATAGATCTTTTTTGATCTTCACTATCTCTTCACTAATCTGCAGCTGCTCGAAAATATCTCTAGATTTATCTCTATCTTAAATTTTTGTTTCAAATATATGAAATTATTAAAAATATCTAAGGACAACCAATTTTCTCTTACTATTCTTTTGAAGTATGCTTCTTCTATAAAGAACTTTAGAAACTAAAAGGTTAACTAAAGTTATTAATTTGATCACCATAGGGAATCATGATTTGACCTTGTTCTTCCTAAATATTCAATCTCCATGTGTCCAACAATACCATGAAAATCTTTGTTTACAACTATCCTTTCTAACATCCTAAAGATTCAATCTTTGTAGGTTCTCCCAATCCACCAATTGAACTGAATCCCCATGAAATTAATTTTAATTAATTCATAGGAATTTACTCAAAAGATAAAAAATTATATTCCCGAGGAGACACTAGTAGACCTTCTATCTTCTCTTCCTCGGACATATAACATTAATATCACCACCTACTAAATGGGATAGTTGCATATTATGGATAATATATTTGACATCTCCCCAAGGGCTCATTCATTCCACAGCATCAGACTTTGTATATAAAGCTAAGACTACTATAGCTTGGCCAGATTCCTATAAGTCAAGCTTCAGAAACAATTGTTCATCTGAATCTAATATTAAACCCACATGTGTCTGATCCTGTATAAACACTAAAATCCTTCCATTTTTATTATAATTAGAATACTGTATCCCCAATTTCCTATTATACTTTTGGTATGTCTAGGATCTTGAAAAGGCTCCATAAATCAAATAATTGCAAACTTGTAATGTTTGTGAAATATTTGGATTCTGTTAAATGAATTTTTTGTCTTTAGATACCTTACTTTCAAAAACAAATCTTTATCTTAATTTTGATGGGATTTCCCTGCTTTTGGATATACCTTTGATTGTTTCCCATGTACCTTTCCCTTTTCTTTAATCACTTTGCTTACTAATTTTGATGAAACATATGTACTATTCATAACTTAATTCTCATGAAGTTTGTTCTAATCGTCTTCTTTATCCTCATATATTGAATCTCCTGTATTTTTATCCTTTTTTATTCTCATTTGTTATCTGATTTGACACCAATTTATGCAATGTCTCTATTGCTTTTCCTTTGTTAAAATGATTGATTATTGCTTTGTTTTCCAAAGCTTAAGGTGATAATTCTCCAAACCTGTGATTGTATTGACATTCTCTAGTGAGTAGCTTTCTAAAATTGTGACTTCTGTATTTTCCATTTGAGAGGTATCAATTTACATTGGAGTATGATATTAAGCCTCTTTTATCTCCCGATACTCTTCTTGCCTCTCATCTATGTTGTCTATTACTCCTCCTCATTATTATGAATACAGCGTGCATCAATTGGTTCCAAAGATGTGTTCAAATTATCCTATTCATTGTTATTTATTTTTGCCTATTCATATGTGACTTGAGTGCTTACTTCATAATAGATGGCATTTATATGTTATTGTTGTATGTGTTCTACTTTTTCTCCTGTTCATCATGTTGTTCCATTGTTTGATTATGTGTTTGGTATCGTTGTTCTATGATGGACGTGTGTTTGTTATTATCTTTTTTTCATGTATGTCTTGTTTGTGTGAATCCACTTCTTCTTTATTGTGAATGTTACTATTATTTGCTATCTTGCTTACTCCATCTCAAAGTCGTTTGTTGATCCAATCTCTTGTTTTTATCCTTATCCTTTTATATGTGATTTTCCTTCTTCAGAGGTATTAGTTATTTGCAAGTTGTTCTTCTCCTCAATTTGATGAATCATTCTTCCAGATTTATCTTTTTGTACTTGTTTCTTCTTTTCATCTATTCAAACTTGCTTTTAAAGTTCCCTAATAGTTTTCCACCTAATAAAGTCCTTCATTAATGATAAGAATTACGAAATTTTCTATTACCCTGTTCATTTTCTTTATTACTTTCCTCTACCTCCTTTTTTAACTTCAGGTTAATAGTCTTGAAATCCCTTTCATCATGTACCTGTAAAAAACATTCTTTTTAATATTTTTGTATGTACTCATATTTGTATATGTACCTATTTAGATATAATTTCTCAAATACTATTATCTTGTTCTTTGGCCTTTATTCTTTGTGGTTTCTTTTCAGAGATATCAACAAATGGGTCTTATCTGATTCCTTTTGGCCATGTTAATTGTAAGCGACTTCAGTACTATAGAAGGAATTGATAAGATTGAATTATGTGCAAAACAATTTGGATGTAACTCTAGTAAAGATATCCAAGCTAATGTAATAGAAATGTCACGACCCGATTTCTCGGATCATGATGGCACCTACTATACCGCCAGTAGGAGAACCAAACCCCGTAGTCCATAG
>JBDJHY010960027.1:0-20209 GCA_039654485.1 Withania somnifera
TAAAATGCCCACAGATAGACTGCTAGGGGACATTTTGGACCAACAAATGTTGGCCATCTAAAACATGTTGAGGCATAGACAAGACTAGAAGGACAAGGTCATCGCTGCCTAAATGATAGACCCTAGCCTCATACATATCAAAAGAAGGAAAAGGGCAAGAAGAAGACATACTTACTAATTTTTGGTAACTAAGAAGAAGGGACAATGAAGAAAAGCTCTATAAGAGGCGGAAGAAAAAAGGGTGCAACAAATGACAGTAGTAAGAGAGACTAAAATGAAAGAAACGGATCGATATGGGAAGATATAACTTAGATTTATAATTTCAAGAAACCCAGTTATGACGAATGAGTGGGGAAATGAGATAATTAATAAAGGGGATATGAAATGACAGTACAGTGAATATGGTGTGTTCCCCAGGTATAAAAATATCAAAAATAATGCGTTCATCAGGAGATTATGACACATGAAAGACAAGAATGGGAATGAATTGAAATAATAAAAATGAATAGGTGGGAAACCAGACGAGGTGGAATAATTACTGCCTATACTATGTCACAAAATTTACGTGGAGTAATACACTGACTTCAACTCATCCAGGGCTTACAAAGCCAAAAACAGAGGACACCAGCTTAATAAGTGTGGGTCATATCGACCTCGAATAATATTACATCGGCAAACTAGAAGACCGGGAAAAATATCTATCGGTTAGTGATTTACCACTTTGGTCCTGACACCTCGGATGTAAGCATGCTGTTATAACATTTAGAAGGTGCACAGTTTACCTTGGCCTGTATCATCTCAACATACTTTTGATTATAAGAATGATCTCGGAAGGTCCCCAAAGGAGAATCATCTACCTCGGCCAAAACACCTTGGCCCCATGAATTATTTCGGGGAATAACTTTGGAAAGACTCAGTTCATCCCTATCCTATGGATTCAGTCAAATGGCGTGAACACATATCTCGACTCCCGGAGGGGGGACTAGTGTAGCATAATGGTAAAGTAATTACCACTTATCTAGACGGTAAAGTAATTTTCAATAATATAGCAACAACAGTTACGGAAGTTACTCTCTAATTACAGCACCCACTAATGGGACAACGGTTATTACAAAGAAAATGGAAATAACCACTGCAGAGGTTATTCCCCATTTATAGTTCCCATTAATGTGGCCGTTATAAGAAATAGGTATAAAAGATAGAAAGCAAGAAGGCAAAGGTGCTCACTATACCATTCACAAATACTAGAAGGCTAAGGTGCTCACTATACCATTCATAAATACTATTGATATACTCTCTCAAAGCTCTTTTCTAACTTAAGCATCAAAGAATTACCCCAGAGACCACCCTGGGCTCTGTTTTGTAGGTGCTTGCATGAGATCCATTGCAACTGTTTTATTTATTGTAAGGTAGATTTATAGTGGAAGTTGTTGGTGATCTTTTGAGATTCATCACATTGCATAGCTAGTTCCTTTATTGAATAACCTATTGCACTAACCCCTCTGATGCCTAGTATATTCAAATGTACTGATCATATTCTTTCTTGTGCTTCATGTATTTCACACATGTAGGTTCAGGAAACCTTCTATACATTTGAGGTTGACTTGGACTTATATTCTTGGTAGATTGAAGTGAAGTGGTGGTTCCCACTTGATTCAGGAACTAGATGGAGTATTTTTCTTTATGTTTATTTGGAGATCATACATTAGAGATAGTACTTACTATTATTTAGTTCTATCTAGCTAGGGGAATTGTCCTTGCTTATTTTTTAATATTCATACATTGATGGTGGCAAACTTAGATATTGAGTTTTCATATTTATTCATATTATATATTAATTGATGTGAGGTCACCATTACTTTATTCTCTCTATTGTGTGACATTTCTTCTGCTGAAAAAGAGTGACAAAGCCACGCATGTGCCAAGTGGTTTATCTAAGGCTTCTAAGGAAACTTGATAGTTAAGGATGTCAGTCCCGTCTAGGGATTAATCTGGGAATGACAAGGAATAAAATTATTTATTAAATTGAATTAAGATAAGTAATACAAACTATATTGTCTATTATGAAAGAAATTATGGAAAAACAGACTACTCATGTTAACTGTCTATCTATAAAGCCTCTATTGAATACTAAAGAGCTACTGATAAGCCCTAACTAACTCTAAATACTGAACTAAGAAATAAAAGAATATGGAAAACCTCTAAAAGATCAACTGGCCCTCAGAAGATAAGGTCTTGCTCATAGAAGTTTGGAGTCTGCTAGTCATGAGACTAGGAGTGTACCTGAAATCTACATGATGAAAAGATGTAATGTAAACATGATTAGTGTATATATATATATATATATATATATATATATATAAGCTATAAGTAGGTGAGACTCAGGATGAGAGCTAAAAATATATACAATATATTGAAAATATAATAAGTGTTATGAAATCATAAAAGATGAAAACATGCTGAAATATCTTAAGGCTAAAATCATACTAGGATACCATTCAAACAGGAGCATAAAATAAAACAAAAACTCAACTATAAGGATCCATGTTATAAACGTAACAAGATTTTACAATTTTAATAAGAGAAAATATAGAGTTTCTTATAACTGATATAGATCATGTGAGCATATGACACCCAGTATTTAACCCCATACTAGTTAGTTCTTCTATACTTTGCCAAAAGTATAAAGGTTACTTGCACATGAAATTTGATTGATCATAAATATGACCATGGGAAACCCATTCGGGCTATAAAACTAGGGTAATATGATAAAACCTATGTGGGGGACACACTTGGGGTAAATAATCCCCTAGGTTCTAAATACTCCTCCTAAATAAGACAATGCATATAACTTAGGCTCATAATAAGTTGCAAACTCATAATTTTTAAAACATCCTGTTCATGGATTTGTTGACATGATAACATGATTTCCTGAATATTTGTGCTTGTTCAAAGGTTTTCAAATTGAATACTTGAATTATATCTTGTCATGATCTTGTAAATACTTTATACTTGTAAACTTGGATAATTAAATCATGAGGGTTCTTAGATTTTGTAACTAGTTCAGGGAAAACCTATTTATGTTCATCAAAATCATGATATTCATGTAAATCATGTATAAAAAATCAAGAATATATTGGAAAATATATTTCATAAACTTGCAATACAAATTTTTGAAATAGAAAACCTAGCCTTGAACACATGTAAATTGCATATTTGTGAAATTAGTCTTGGACATGGGGATGGAACAATGCCACCATTAAATAGCATATATACTAGGTAGCGATAAATTCCCAAAGAAGATGACCCTTGTAGATGAATATCATGAATTCGTGAAGGTTAGAGAACCCTATATTGAGAGGATGTGAAAACCTCGCTCTTTTTCTTCTTTTTGTTCTTTTTCTGATTATGTGGTGTATGAGTGTTTTTTGATTGACTTGGATTGGGTCTTAGAGGTGGTATAGTAAATCCACTGATTTCCATGGTAGAAAGGTATTGTTGTTAACTTTGAGCTAGGAGTTTGTTATGACATTGAATTTTATGAAACACTACTCCTATAATTTTTTAAATGATTTTATAACCTTGGAAATAAGTGATAACTCACAAGGTTGATCCTAACCATGAATGTAGAATGTTTAAATTTCTAGCTAAGAAATATGGGATGTTACATTATCTCCCCTTTGGGATCATTCATACTCGAAAGAAGGGCGAGGTTGGAACATAAGATAGATTAAGAGATAAGATTGGATATTGATCTTGAACTTAATTGACATGAGACACTATACTAGACTGGAGTTGAGCATTATTAAATATGAATGTCATGACATGAATATATACTTGGGAAACATAATACAACTCACTGACTGGATATTGATCATGTATGTGACACTGATTGAGTTGAAATGGACACAAACATTATGCTAACTGATATAATAGATTTAGATGTAGCTGGATGAATTGAAAAAAATGAATAGACTAAGACTCATGAAAAACTAAGATGGACATAGTACTATATATGGCCTTTTTTCAACCACCAAGGATCACCTAAGTATGAGGCATGAGTACCCGAAAGTGACATAGCTCAAAGCAACTGGTTGAGGTAAGCTGAATTTGGGCATACCTTTTTAACATGTCTGGGTCTACACTTTTCAACTGGTCTATTCAATCATGGAAGACTTTATTTGGCTACAAAAAAGTGCATAAGCACAAGCTACCAGAGGAAAACAATAGCATGGATATTATAAAGATATGATATCATATAGTCAAAGATTGTAAGGTGGAATTCGTTACCTTTGGCCTCTTTCTGATAAGGAACTTCATTATAATATGAGGGAAAATATTAAGGGTATAGGTCATAGGGATATTTCTAGAAAAAAATATACTAACATAGTTTTAACTTCTAAGTCATCTAATATTATCTCATAAAGTACAAAAGGCATGGTCTTAGACATAAGCCTTGTTTGAACTTGAAGTTTCCTGGCATGGACCATAAGCATAAAAGGGTGTAAATAGGAGGAAACAGTAGTTATCTTGCACTATCATTGAGCAAAGAAGGAATAAATACAATTACTTAACTATTCTATCCGCATTTGAAGGGTATGACTGGAAAGGTAATATGCCACAACCTGAATATTGAGTTGTGATGGCATCTACACCCCACTAGTAGAAGATCCCAAACCCTAGCCTAAAACGGGTAGACCCGAGTCAGTATTAAGACCCTACCCCCCTCCCCTTGAAAAAAAAGAAAGAAGATGAAAAGAAGGAGAAAACAAAGAACAGTAATACATAAATAGAAAGTAAACTCCCAAGACCTAGTATTATAGATGTAGAGCATCTATTTATATAATAGTACAAAATACAATCCTCAACGGGACAAAAACTACAACAACTATCCTAAAGCAAAACTAGGAAAATTCTGATGCCAGAAGGAGAATTGGTCAACAAGAACGCCAACAGCTCAACGTATCTCTGAAATAGCTCCAATTTATACCACACGATCATTTCCCACCTGTTGACTCATACTAGGTCCTGCATAAAAAAAAGATGCATAAGTATAGCGTAGTTACAAAAAGCAATGGGTACCCAGTAGGCAACATAGGCTTACCAGGAAAAACCAAGCGTAAGCAAGGTAAAGTGTGATGAATTAATAGACAGAGAGGGAGCAATTATAGTAACACCTAAAAATTATGAAGGAAGTTCAACTATTATGATGTGAACATACAGGACCTAAGTCATAATAAAATCACAACCAATGCAATGTATATTTAGAGCTCCAACATAACCAGCACAATGAAAAACCACAAAGAGGAATACATGACTAATAACGACAACAAGTAAAGCAAAGAGAGTAACCAATATCTTTAGTAAGATAGTTAATAAGGCCTAACTAACAACCAAACCTACCGGCATCCCATACTACTAATAGGTACAACCAGGCATATAAGTAATCCAACGAGACTCCCCTGTAAGCCCGAAGAGTACAAACAAGTGTAAAAGAATGCAATGCAAAGGGGTATTGAACAGTATTGTGTCCTAATAGTAACCCCGCATGTTGCTTCTTTGTAACTAAGGTATACGATGCAAGACCCTAGGAGGACTCGAACTCTATACCACTACTCTTCCATATACCCCTCCCTTAGGATGCGCATCATGCCCCAGGCACTACTCTGTGTTATATAATAAACAAGCGTAAAACATCCCCAAACGATGATACAAACTCATGTTCTTGGCTTCTGAGTACCGTCTCACTAGTTCTTCAAAAGACTTAAAATTTCCCCTTTAAGCTCATATATTATGTTGGAAAAGAAGAATTACTATCCATACAGTAATAGAAGAAAAAATAAATAGATAAAAAAGTTCCTCAATCCATTTTGGCATTTCATCAAACACTTGACGAGAGATAATCTCACAAGAGTTAGAAAAATTGCATTCTCTACTCTTGTCCTTGCAATTAATCCATCATAGCGATCTTAAAAACTCAATAACAAATCATACATCCTTAATATTGTAACAACACAATTAATACATACCCGTTCAAACTCCCTTCTCACCAATAACATCAATTACAAAGGGAAAAACACGGAATCACGACTTTCTATTGCCTCCTGTGAAGCTAACCCTCAAACTATAATTTAATCAACTTGTAGAGTCATATTTATGGAGATGTAAGAGGATACATACCTTTATTATTAATAAATAATCCCTTCAAATACTTATTCTTCATTAAAAATCTTGGCTAAGTATGTATCCATGATCTACAATGAGAAATATATGTAATTGTTGAAGGACTTACCTTATGTTAGGGAGAATTGGAGATGAAAAAGAACTGAAGAAAACCTTTAGGAAGTGATAATATACATTCTGTTTATTATCCTTTATGAAATACCAAAGTTTTCATATATAAAAAGAGGGTTATAGTCGACTTTTCTACGCTGCCACATGTCTCGCGGTGATTGGATAGTGCATGCATCTGTAGTAAAACATGTATAACTTTTAACTCCAAAGCCGTATTGATGAGAGGTTTGTTTCGTCGAGAACTAGACTCATAGACCTTTAATTTTATAGGTCGTGGGATCTCTAAATCATTGTACATTTGGATATATAATCGTTACAAGTCATACCATCTACAAGCTTATTCGAAAAATATCCTGAATTTCTTTTTCAGACCCCAGCTTGATTGTCAAGAGTGTGATAAGAACCAGTATAGGTAGAACAATATCCCTTCTCAATAATGATTCTCATTTCTGAATTTATGTTTAAGGTCTAGAGTTATACCTCTATCCATAACATAAACAATCCGTGTTCATACTCTATTTTCTTCAACTATTCCATGTATGAAGTCTTAGATGGTAGTGAAACAAGCTAAGACTAGTTTATGCTCAATCAGTAGTATTTTTGGTGTGTTTGTCACCTAAGATACTAACTGTTCTGGTAGTGAATAAGTACAGTTATTGATTTCAGTAATAAGGAAGAAATCCATTGTGGCTGAGTAGAGTTATTGATTTCAGTGATATGGAAGAAATCCTTTATGGCTTTATCTTCAAGGAATCCATGATAAAGTGACCATAGTAATAGGCATAAATATTGTAATGAGGATTGTGTAAATGATTACAGTATGAGGCTATTGACTCATTGATTTAGGCCTTAGGGTTAGTTGATTTTAGGAATGAGAAAAAGTAATATTCTAGTTAATATAAAATATTAAATCTCGTGACTTAGACTAGTATAATCATAGTACACATAGTATCTTGTACCTCCAAGTTAGGCTTGAACATAATAAAAGAATGTATTTAGCCTTCGAAGTTTCTAACTAATAGTACTCTTATGATCCCAAGAGGCTCCATGAGCTCGTTCCATTCCTCCTTTGTCTAGGTAAGTATTCTCCATGATTTTAAAACACAAATTTAAGAACTTCTTCAAGATTCTAATACAAATCATTCTCTTATATTTACTTTGAGTGGCTTAGTTAATCCACTATAGCTCATAGTTATACCTCTATCCATAACATATCTCCAAGTTCAACCGATGGTTTTCTCTCTTCTCCTCTTTCTCCAATAGAAAGGTATATTCCTTCCATATATTTTAGTCTAGCCTTAGTTATTACTAATCATTAATTATGAATTTCTAACAAGATTCTGTCCTATAATTTAAGGGATTTTAATAAAAGTAAATCAAGATTTTCAAGAACTTAAATCTTGGAAATCATCCTTAAGATACAGTTATTCTACTGTATTCTTGGAGAAAATTAAGGTATGTAAGGACTTCAATAGAGTTTCCTCCCACTCCTCTATCTAAACCTCCAGTTTCAAGTTGAGAATTTTGACGTAGCAAGTTATAGAGTTATCCAATTCATATTATATGTTGATATTTAACTTCCATAAATGTTCCTCGATGTTTATTGAGTATTATACGTGTAGTCTACATATTGTACCGTGAATTTTCATTCCCCTTGAGTTGTAGTCAAATTCATGATGGTCAATATTATAGGAATTGAAGTTTTAGATTCATGATTGTAGAGTTTTAGTAGAAGCATGAGATACTATAAGCATTTTTATGAAATTGTGAAGTTATATATGTTGAATAAAGTTTTGCAGCAAGAGTCGTATTATTATGTTTTTAGTTGGTTTTGAAAAGTTTTAAGCATATTATTCTAATATTATTTACAAGTATTTATGTTTTGGCTTTTTATAAATATTTAAGCCTAAAAGAGAGTTAAGAAGTTTATTAAAGATATTATCAGTTGAGAGAAAATAAGAATTATTTTATGAAGTAATGAATCAGTGACTATAAGACAAAAGAATTATTTTATGAAGTAATGTATCAGTGGCTATAAGATATAGTGTTATCCAGAGACGCTAATACATAGTGTTGCCCAGTGAGCCTTAAATTCTGTGTTTTGGATAGTTTGTTCTCTAAAATATGTTCCACTAGTCTAGAGACTAGTAATTATATGCTGTTAGTTTTAGGAGTAGTATTACCCTTGAACAAATTCTGGAACAAGGACTTTATCCCATTACTTGCATTAGTAGGGATTGTAGCATGGCTCAATGAGACCCTATTTTGAGTGGCTTAGTTAATCCGCTAGGAGATTGTTTGAGTGGATTTTGCCCTGGCAGGGTATAGGGAGCCCTGCCAGCATAGGGTTGTATATTGACTTAGTAGCTAAATGCATGAAGTATGGCAGTTATAAGACCTTCCAATGTAGCTTATTTGTCAATCTGTAATAAGAAAATTGTTTAGTAAGTTTTAATATTTTTACCTAATTAAAACAAATAAGCATTGAAATATCTTATTGAGTTTTTAAAATAATCTTGAGAAGAGATGGTTATTGAATTTCACTAACGACTGTTTTATATTTTTTCTGAGTTTTACTTATACTCTTGAGAGGTAAGGTTTTACTTATGAACTTAAAGTTTTACATAATATTGCATATTGAGATTGTAGCTCAGAGTTAGGCTTTCTGTTTTAAAACTAAATAATTATGAGTTTTACTCTATTTATGAGCCTATTCTTTATGAAGAATTTTAGAGTTCTATTAATACTTGATGTTTTAAATACATCTATATGTCACGCATCTTGGATGGTGTCAACATAGTATTGTTTAGTTCATCTTGTGTCAGCTTAGTAGTATACTGTTAACTTTATGTCAAGGTAGCATAGTTCAGCCAACGTCTGTATATTCTATCTCTATTTGAATTTGAAGTTTAATTATAAATGGCAGCCTGGCGTATTATTTCTTATTGATGTTGATAGTTAGAGGCAAACTTGTTTATACATTGCATCGCCTAGTTTATGTGTTTTGTAGAGATCATATTGATATATCCTATTCATGTTACCTTCTAACATACTCAGTACATTCTAAGTACTGGCACATACTCTGTGTCTACATGCACTTACCATATAGATCCAGCAAGCTATCCTGACACACTCGATTAACCAAATTTATGGATCCACTTTCAACTTTTTGAATAACCATGGTTTGAGGGACAGATTTTGGCATCTTTATTTAGAGATTTTGACTTGGTTTTGAAGTTGTAATAGCTATCTATATACTTGTTTTTAGAAGCTTTTTTATTGTATTGTAGTGTCTTTCAAACAACTTTTAGAGATGTATTCCAGATTTATTACTCTTCATTTATTATTTATATTTTTTTAATTCTTATGATATAAACACAGTAGATATATTAATTTTTCTTCCTATGAGTGTATGAGTAAGCAATTGTATATCGGATCCAAGAGTTCTTTTTTGGGAAACTTTGTGTTTTTGGATGCCTTATCGCGTCCAGAGGGTGAACTTGGGTTGTGAAAAATTTCATATCAGAAAAATAAGTTCAAGTGTCCTTGGATTTCTGAAAGTCAGCATTAGGTAGCCTCTTTTTATGGGTGTGAAGTACGTCACACTTATGATTGAGAGGCTACTGAGCATTTAGGAAAGTTTTCCTTTGTTCATGTGTCACTTCATGCTATGAAGATGAATTTTGAGAAATCTTTTTGAACTTGTTATTTATGTATTCCAGATCATCCCTCCTAAAAGAAGGACAATTGATAGGCCGCCAGCTCAGCTGTCTAGAAACCAAGCTCAGTCAGATTAGGCCCCTGATCCTCTAGTAGTCCTCATAATTTAGCCTAATTCTTGTTTGGTGGTGATTTATGTTAATCAAAAATGAATTAGCAGCAGTAGATAAGGATAGTTTCATATTAAACACTAGAGGTGGAGAGCAGGTTAATGTTAGGCATGATATAGAGAAGAGTGTTGGTGTTTGGAAGGATAGAGATGTAACTGTGATAGCATGTTGTGGTAGAAGGATCCTAGAGCCAGAACTGTGAAGTCTGAAGTATAAAAGTCAATGTCGGACATAGTTGCTGATTAAGGTGAGTAATCAGATATGATGTGATTATTTGAAATTAGTGAGATAGTATGTTCTTAATTTTTTCTAAGGAGTAATAAGTTAGAGTAGATTGAATGGTAGTATGTGCAGGATAAGTGGTTGGTTAGGGAGACTTAGATTATGTTTCAAGTAAGGAGGGAGTATATGATGACAAGTTATTATGTTAGAAATAACAAAGATAAGATAGGATCAATAAGTTAAAAGTATGGATAGATTTAAGCTATGCTTGAGGTCTTAATGAGGAACCATCTAGTATCCACGAGGAGTATAGATTCATCTGAAAAAGGTGAGTTTTAAGGAATATATTTCATATAGTAAGGTTGTCAGTAGGGTTGAACCTGTTAGAGTGGGTGGTTGAGATTGACTATGTTGTTGTTAAATCTCCTAGGTCTAGTGTTGCCCAGGCTTGTCATTTATTTTTTGTAATCCTGAGTAGTGATGAAAATTTGTATGCTACTCGTGTGTAGTATTGAATAATGATCTTGAAATCTAGGTGATTACCATAGCGTTAGGAACTTTAGTATTAGAGTAGATAAGAAATTAAATTTATGATGTTAGTAAGCTAGAAAGAATGTTAATCTTTAGTGATAGCCTTATAAAAAAGAGACAAGGCTAAGAGTTATTTCATAGGGAAGTCCTTGAAAGAATCTAAGTGCAAATGGCTATGATCCTTAGAGAGGAAGGTAAGCATTCATATGTATAATGAATGCCTGACTTTATAGAGTGGTTGATTATAGCCCAGACCAGGGAGAAATCTTCTGACAAAGAAGTTTCAATTTTTTACTAGAAAAAGGGAGACGGCAAGATAAAGGACCAATTCGAGCCTTGAGACTCAACCCATAAAGCGTCCCAATGCAAAGCTATGATAAAAAAATGACCCATTCTTACTCTAGTGTACTCTTATACTTTAGTCATATATGAAACTTTATGCCTACTTATGTTCATATACCTTATACAGATTTACATCTATGGTCTTCTGTTTCTAGAATGAGAAGCAGTCACTTTAGACAAAAATCAGAGTCTTACACATGATGTAGATATCTAGTAAGCTTATGATGTCATCTATAGAGTTGTTAGTATGATTCATAGATTCAGTTTCTATTACATTCAAAATGTATAATTTATTTCCTGACTTTCTTTTTTAGACCCCATCTTGGTTTTCAAGAGTGTGATAAGAACCAGTCTAGATAGAACAATATCCCTTTTCATTAATGATTCTCAATTCTGAATTTATGTTTAAGTTCAGGAGTTATACCTCTATCCATATCCTCTATAGTCCATTCTCATAATTTATTTTCTTCAGCTATTCCATATATGAGGTGTTAGATTGTAGCGAAACAAGATAAGACTAGCTTATGCTCAGTCAGTAGTATATTTGGTCTGCTTATCACCTAAGATAGTAGCTGTACTTGTAGTGAATGAGTAGAGTTTTTGATTTCAGTGATATGGAAGAAACCCCTTGTGGCTGAGTAGAGTTATTGATTTCATTGATATGGAAGAAATTCCTTATGGCTTTATCTTCAAGGAAGCCATGATAGAGTGACCATAGTAATAGTCTTAAATATTGTAATGAGGATTGTGTAAATTATTACAGTATGAGGCTATTGATTCATTGATTTAGGACTTAGGGTTATTGATTTTAGGAATGAGAAGAAATAATATTCTAGTCAATATAAAATATTAAATCTCGTGACTTAGATAAGTATAATCATATTACACATAGTATCTTGTACCTCCATGTTTGGCTTGAACATAATAAGAACATGTATTTAGCCTCAGAAGTTTCTAACAATTAGTACTCTTATTATAATCATAGGTTATGGAGGATGAGCATAGCATTTCGTAGAATGAGCGATCATATGGCTTAGATGCTCAAACTATGTTATAGGGGTAGCATGACCAAAATTAATAATATAATTTTACGGCTAAGAAACCATGTATACAACCCATATATCACTATATAACAATTGTGTGTCAATTTTTCAAAAATTTTATAAAACTCAATTTGGAGTTTATTTTCTAACTTTTCTCACCCTGTTCAACCCTAAGAGGCTCCAAGAGCTCGTTCCATTCCTCCTATGTCTAGGTAAGTATTCTCCATGATCTTAAAACTAAAATTTAAGAACTTCTTCAAGATTCTAATACAAATCATTCTCTTATTTTTACTTATATCATGGACTAGAGTTTACTTCTTCAGGCTCATAACTTTAATATCTCCAAGTTCAACCTATGGTTTTCTCTGTTCTCCTTTTTGTCCAATAGAAAGGTATATTTCTTCCATGCATTTTATTCTAGACTTAGTTATTACTATTCATTGATTATGAATTTCTAACAAGATTCTTCCCTACAATTTAAGGATTTTCAATAAAAGTAAATTAAGATTTTCAAGAATTCAAATCTTGGAAAGCATCCTCAAGATACAGTTATTCTACTGTATTCTTGGAGAAAAATAAGGTATGTGAGGACTTCAATAGGGTTTCCTCCCACTCCTCTATCTAAACCTCTAGTATCAAGTTGAGAATTTTGACGTAGTAAGTTATAGAGTTATCCAATTCCTATTGTATATTGATACTTACCTTCCATGAATTGTTCTTTGATGTTTGTTGAGTAATTTATATGTAGTCTACGTATTTTACCGTGAAGTTTCATGGCCCTTGAGTTGTAGTCAAATTCATAGTGGTAAATATTATAAGAATTTAAGTTTTTGAGACATGATTGTAGAGTTTTAGTAGAAGCATGAGATATGATAAGCATCTTTATAAAATTGGGAAGTTATATATGTTGAATCAAGTTTTGCAGCAAGTGTCGTATTGTTATGTTTTTAGTTGGTTTTGAAAAGTTTTTAGCATGTTATTCTGAGATTATTAAAATGTATTTATGTTTTGGTTTTTGTATAAATATTTAAGCCCAATTGTGAGTTAGAAGTCTATTAAAGATATTTTAATACCCGAATTATAGGATGAGAGAAAATAAGAATTATTTTATGAATTAATGAATCAGTGACTAAAAGACAGAAGAATTATTTTATGAAGTAATGAATCAGTGGCTATAAGACAGAGTGTTATCCAAAGATGCTAATACATAGTGCTACCCAATGAGGCTTAAATTGTGTATTTGGCTAGTTGGTTCTCTAAAATATGTTCCACTAGTCGAGAGAGTAGTAATTATATGTTGTCAGTTTTAGGAGTAGTATTACCCTCAAACAAATTCTGGCACAAGGCCTTTATCCCATTGCTTGCATTACCAGCCATAGGGATTGTAGCATGGCCTAATGAGACCCTACTTTGAGTTGCTTAGTTAATCCA
Source organism: Withania somnifera (assembly GCA_039654485.1). Taxonomy (NCBI): domain Eukaryota; kingdom Viridiplantae; phylum Streptophyta; class Magnoliopsida; order Solanales; family Solanaceae; genus Withania; species Withania somnifera. The sequence goes on from JBDJHY010960027.1 coordinate 13,694, forward strand.
CTAGGAGATTGGTTAAGTGGATCTTTACCGTTGCAAGGTATAGGAAGCCTAGCCAGCATAGGGTTATATATTGACTTAGTAGCTAAATGCACGAAGTATGTCGGTTATAGGACTTTCCAATGTAGCTTATTTGTCATTCTGTATTAAGAAGATTGTTTAGTAGGTTTTAATAGTTTTACCTTATTAAACCCAATGAGCTTTGACATGTCTTATTGAGTTTTTAAAATAATCTTGAGAAGAGATGTTTACTGAATTTGACTGATGATTTCTTATACATTTTCTGAGTTTTACTTATACTCTATATAGGTAAGGCTTTACTTATAAACTAGAAGTTTTGCATAATATTGAATATTGAGATTGTAGCTTAGAGTTAGACTTGCAATTTTATAACTTAATAATTGTCAGTTTTACTCTAATTATGAGTCCATTCTTTATGATGAGTTTTAGAGTTCTTTCAATACTTGATATTTTAAATACATCTATATGTCACACGTCGGCATAGTAGTATACGCTTAGCTTTATGTTAAGGTAGCATAGTTCAGCCAACGTATGTATATTCTATCTCTCTTTAAATTTGAAGTTTAATTATAAATGGGAGCCTGGCATATTATTTCTTATTGATGTTGATAGTTAGCGTCAAACTTGTTTATGCATTGCATCGCCTAGTTCATGTGTTTTGTAAAGATCATATTGATATAGCCTATTCATGTCACCTTCTTACATACTCAGTACATTCTAAGTACTGACACATACTCTGTGTCTATATGCTCTTACCATAGATATCCAACTAGCTATCCCGACACAATCGATTGACCAGATTTACAGATCCACTTTCATATTTTTGAATCATCATGGTTTAAGGGATAGATTTTGGCATCTTTATTTAGAGATTTTTACTTTGTTATGAAGTTGTAATAGCTATCTATGTACTTTTTTTAGAAGCTTTTTTTATTGTATTGTAGTGTCTTTCCAACAACATTTCGAGATGTATTTTTGATTCAGTCCTCTTTCTTTATTCTTTATATCTTTTGATTCTTATAATATGAACTCCGTAGATATATTAATTTTTCTTCCTAAGAGTGAATGAGTGAGAAATTTTATATCGGATCCAAGAGTTATTTTGGGGCCACTTTGTGTCTTTGGATGCCTTATCGCATCTAGGGGTGAGTTTGGGTTATGAAAAACTTCACATCTGATAAATAAGTTCAAGTTTCCTAGGAAGTCTCTGAAAGTCAGCATTAGGGAGACTCTTTTTATGGGTGTGAAGTGCGTCACACTTATGATTGAGAGGCTACTGAGCATTTAGGAAAGTTTTCCTTTGTTCATGTGTCATTTCGTGCTTTGAAGTTTAACTCAGAGAAATATTTTTTGACTTGTTCTTTATGCATTCCAGATCATGCCTCCTAAAAAAAAAAGAAAGTTGATCAGCCACCAACTCATCTGTACAGAAACCAAGCTCAGTCAGATCAGGCCCCTCATCCTCTAGTTGTCCTCATAATTCAGCCAAATTCTTGTTTGGTGGTGATTTGTGTTAATCTAAAATGAGTTAGTAGCAATAGAGAAGGATAGTTACATGGTAGACACTAGAGGTGGAGAGCAGGTTAATGTTAACATGATATAGATAAGAGCCTTAGGTGTTTGGAAGGATAGAGATGTAATCTTGATAACATTTGTGGCAGAAGGATCCTCGAGGCAGAACTGTAAAGTCTGAAGTGTAGAAGTCAAAGTCAAACATAGTTGCTGATTAAGGTGAGTAATCAGATGTGGTGTGATTATTTGAAAGTAGTGGGATATTATGTTCTTAATTTTTTCTACGGAGTAATAAGTTAGTGTATATTGGATGGTAGTATGTGTTGGATAAGTGGTTGATTAGAAAGGCTTGTCATTTAGTTTTTGTAATCCTGAGTAGTGATGGAAATTTGAATGCTACCCGTGTTTAGTACTGAATAATAAGATTGAAATCCATTTGATTACCCTAGCACAAGGAATTTTAGTATTAGAGTGGATAAGAATTTTAATTTAAGATGTTAGTAAGCTAGAAAGAATGTTAATCTTTAGTGATAGCTTTATAGGAAAAAGAGAAGGCAAAGAGTTATTTCATAGGGAAGTCCTAGAAAGAATCTAAGTGCAGACTATTATGATCCTTAGAGGTGAAGGTTAACATTTATTTGTATTATGAATGTCTATCTTTATAGAGTGGTTGATTGTAGCTCAGTCTAGGGAGAAGTCTTCAGACTATGATTTTTAAAATTTTGACAAGAAGAAGAAAGACAGTAAAATGAAAGACCAATTCGAGCCTTGAGACTCAACCCATAAGCCATCCCAATGCAAAGCTATGATTAAAAAAAGACCCATTCTTAATCTAGTGTACTATAATACTTTATTCATAGATGAAACTTCATACATACTTATGTTTATGCACCTTATGCAGATTTACGTCTATGGTTTTCTATTTCTAGAATGAGAAGCAATTACTTTAGACAACAATCCTAGTCTTACACATGATACAGATATCTATTAAGCTTATGATATCATCTATAGAGTTTTTAGTATGATTCATAGATTCAGTTTCTATTACATTCCAACTGTGTAATTTATTTCCTGGCTTTCTTTTTGAGACCCTAGCTTGATTGTCAAGAATGTGCTAAGAACCAGTCTAGATAGAACAATATCCTCAGTAATGATTCTCAGTTCTGAATTTATGTTTAAGGTCTAGAGTTATAATTCTATCCATAACTTCTATATTCCTTGCTCATACTCTATTTTCTTCGGCTATTCCGTGTCTGAGGTGTTAGATGGTAGTGAAACAAGCTAAGACTAGTTTATGCTCAATCAGTAGTATTTTTTGTATGCTTGTCACCTAAGATACTAACTGTTCTGGTAGTGAATAAGTAGAGTTATTGATTTCAGTAATAAGGAAGAAATCCCTTTTGGCTGAATAGAGTTATCGATTTCCATGATTTGGAAGAAATACCTTATGGCTTTATCTTCAAGGAAGCCATGATAAAGTGACCATAGTAATCAACTTAAATATTGTAGTGAGGATTGTGTAAATGATTCTAGTATGAGGCTATTGGCTCATTGATTTAGGCCATAGGGTTAGTTGATTTTAGGAATAAGAAGAAGTAATATTCTAGTCAATATAAAATATTAAATCTCATGACTTAGACTAGTATAAACATATTACACATAGTACCTTGTACCTCCAAGGTGAACATAATAAGAGCATGTATTTAGCCTCAGAAGTTTCTAACTATTAGTATTCTTATGATAATCATAGGTTATGGAGGATGAGCTTAGTATTCCATAGGATGAGCAATCATATGGCTAAGATGCTCAAAGTATGTAATTAGTTCTTACATAAAAGGTCCCTACGAGCACATGCCTTCAGTATGTCTACGCTAGTGTCTTCGCTCGCAACCCTTGATCATGCACTTTTTCATAACCATATAAATTCATTCATGACGACACAGTTCACTAATAAGTGTAGCTCTAGACATGCCAAAGATAGTATGTTAAGATTCATCTCTTCTTAGATAGTTGTTCCCAATTTTATTTCAGTTTCTTGCATCTATGTATCTTGTCATGTAACCCTTCATAGTAATGAGAAATTTCTTATAAAATGCCATGATTCATCTCAGAATATCCTGAGCCTTTGTAGATGCATTTGTTCAATATACATTCAGTGATGTCTATTTCATCCAGATTAGTTGACATCTTGTGTATGTCTAGTTCATCTCAGTCATATGTTACGTACATGATTAGTATTTATTCAGTCATTCTCTCTATCTTAACCTTCCATTGTTTCACTTTCAGTTATTATTCAAGGACAAATGATCACTAGGGGAATATAATGTAACACTCTAAATTTTGAGCTAGAATTTAAACTACTATACTTACGGGGTTGGACCGAGCCTAATAAGTTATTACTTGAACCTAGATAAAAACTCATATCTAAGTGTATGAAAATATTTATAAGTAATGAAGACCCTAACAAACACCTAGCACAAAGTTGAGTTCAAAGACTTTTTACAATTAAGTTTTCACATATGTTCCTTCTAATGTAAACTTCAATGATCATATCTATTAGAATATGAGGAGTTATGTATCCCATAACCTATCCATATAAACGTATCTGAGTCTAGTTATGAAACCATCAAACATTTGTTATTTCGAGTTCAGGGTAAAAATTTATAGCTATTTGGTTAAAGACCATTGGATGTGTTTGACAGCCTGAATGATTGTCCTTAATTTTTTAGAAGTGAGTGAAAATTTTTCTAGGAATAGTATGACCCAAATTATGAAATATATTTCACGACCCAAAGACCATGTATACAACCCTTATATCGGTGTATAAAAGATGAGCTGTATTTATCAATATTTTCAACTTTCTATAAAACTTAATTTAGAGTTTCTTTTCTCACCCTATTCGGCCCAAAAAGGATCCAAGAGCTCTTTTCAATCCTTATATTTATAGGTATGTATTCGCCATGATCTTAAAATGTAATTTAAGAAATATTTCAAGGTTCTAACATCATTTCATTCTCTTATCGCTAATTAGACATGAACTAGGGTTTTCTCCTTGATGCCCAGAACTTCAAGCTATCCAAGTTCAACCTAGTGTTTTATTTACTCTTCTTTTTCTACAACAGAAATATATGTTCCTTACATATATTTTAATGTCGTTTTATCAATTCCTAATCATTAGTTATGAATTTCTAACAAGATTCCACCCTACAATTTAGGGATTTTCAAGAAAAGTAAATCAAGATTTTTCAGAACTCAAATCTTGAAACTCATCCTCAATCTAGGGCTTCTAAAGTATTCTTATAGAAACTTAATGTATGTATGGGATTTAAAAGGAGTTTCTTTCCACCCCTGTGTTTAAACCCTCTAGTTTTAAGTTGAAAATTTTGAAGTAGTAAGTTCTAGGATTATCTAATTCATCTTGCTTGTTGAAATTTTCATTCCGTACATATTTGTTGATGTTTTAAAGAATATTTTACATGAATTATATGTAATATATTATGAATTTTTTTTCGCTTGAGTTATAGTCAAATCCATGATAGTCATCATTGTAAGAATTGAAGTTCTAAAGTCATGATTGTAGAATTGTAGTAGAAGCATGATATATGATACGATTTTTCATTAAAATTATGTAGTTATATACGTTGAATTATGTTTTTCATCAAGAGTCATATTTTATGATTTTAATTGGACTTATAATATTTTAAGCATATTTTTTTGAGATTGTCGAAAAGTAGTGATGTTTTGGCTTTTTATAAATATTTAAGCCTATTGAGAGTCAGAAGTATTTTAAAGATGTTTTAATACATGAATTAAAAATTGATTGAGAATAAGAATGCCTTTATGAAGTAATAAATAAGTTTCTATAAGACAGAGTGTTGCCCGAAGTGACTAATACAGAGTGTTTCCCAATGAGACTAAAATTGAGTGTTTTTGGCTAATTGATTCTCCAAACTGTACTCCACTAGTTGAGAGAGTAGTAGTCAGATGTTGTTAGTTTTGGAAGTAGTATTAGCACTGACCAGATTCGGTTATGGGTCCCATACATTGCCAACCATAGAGATTATAGCATGGCTCAGTGATAGCCTATTTGGAGTAGCTTAGTGGATCCATTAGGAGAGTGTTTAAGTGTCCCTTTACCCTGGCAAGGCATAGGGAGGTTCTCATCATAGAATTATATATTGGACTTTGTAGACAAAAGTTTACAGAGTATGTCAGTTATATAACCTCATAATATAGCTTATTTTTCAGTCTGTAGTAACAAGGTCTTTAAGAATATTTAACTAAGTGTCTTCTTACCTAGTTAAAACTGATGAGATTTGAGATGTCTTATTGAGTTTTCAAAATAATCCTGAGAAAGGATGTTTACAGAGTTTCACTAAAGAGGTTTTACATTTCTAATGATCTTTACTTATACTCTTGGAAAGAGAGGTTTTATTTATAAACTGCTAGTTTTGCATAAAATTGCATATTAATATTGCAGCTCAGAGTCAGACTTGTAGTTTTTATAACTAAATAATGATCAGTTTTACTTTATTTATGAATTCATTCTTCATGATGAGTTTTAAAGTTCTTTTATTACTTGATGTTTTAAATATATTCGTCTTTCAAACATTAGTGATTAGTTCTACTTGTGTCGACATAGTAGAGTTCAACTTGTGTCAGCATATTAATGTACAGTTCACTTTATGTCAGGGTATCATTGTTCAACTCATGTTAATCAATTTTATCTCTTTTTGAGCTTGAAATTTACTAATAAATGGCAGTCTTGAATATTATTGCTTGTTGATATTGAGTCAGACTCAGAGTTGTTCATGCATTGCATAACCTAGTTGATGTGTATTTTAGCAAACATATTGATATAACATGTTCATGTTACCTTTCTACATACTCAGTATATTTCAAGTACTGACATATACTTTGTGCCTGCATGCTCTTATCATGTTGATCTAGCTAACCATCACAGTGCATTCGGTTGACCAGACTTAT
>JBDJHY010960028.1:0-14556 GCA_039654485.1 Withania somnifera
GTAGTTGCTTCACTCGGGTAAATTAGGGAAGACATCTTAATGTTGTTATGATAAGCGAACAACACTCTAGCTCTAGCGTAGTTGTTACTTTAGTAATTAGGTGGCTAATAGAGGATCCATCCTTAGTCATATTCATAACCCCTAACTCAACAATCAAAGGATAAATAGCTTTTCTTAATTAAAGTTCGTATGTGTGTGTGTGATTGAATCCATATCCCTAAAACCTTTTTAATTATTGAAGTTATTTAAGTATAATTTACAGTACACTTTTTAGTTATATTACAATTTAGTTTGTACTTAGTTAATATACTCATATTCACTCTTAATCAAGACATAGACCTAAATCCTTTTTTAACTTAATCGAGGGAATCAATAAATTACAAGTCCCTGTGGGTTCGATATCCGGCTCGCAAGAGCCACTATATTACTTGTACGAATGCTTACCCTTGTGTGTGTGTTTGGATGCAATAATCTCAAAGCCTACTAGGTACTTGTTGATTTGGTGACTTGTACTTGTATTGCACTTTTGTTCCGCTAGTGCAGATCTGAGTACTAGCGCATGACGTTGATTCACAAATTGTCATTCGTGCTTTTCCTATTGATTTCTAAGATACAGGGTGAACTTTGATATCTAGCTTTTCATGCTCTCTTGAGCTTGTATTTTTCCTGTTTGGTATATTTAGATGCTGGCTTGTATTAGATACTTCTACCTCTATTCTGTTCTTAGTGACTCTGTATTCATATATACTGATACCTAGTCTTGGTAGTTTATTTATTTAGTTGTTTTTTCTATATCTCCTTTCTTTATACATTGTTTATTATACTTGTGCGCTTTGATTTTTATATAGTAGCCGCTTTCTTCTAGGTATCGGGTGGTTCTCATACTGGTGGGATATTAGTGCCATCATGATCCGAGAAATTAGGTCATCATAGAACTAGTTTGTAGAACCCCACTTTCTTGTAAATCATATCTTATTTCACCTTCATGGCAAGAGTTTTAGAGTTTTAAAGAAAATTTGTGTGAATATTTAATTAGGGTTTAGACCCAATCTTATGGATTTTTTTGGAATCTATTTTTTGTTATTCACTTAAGATATGTACTCTCATGATGATGCATGTCTTCATGATTTCTTATCCTTATATATGATTTAAAGCATAAAGCATGACTTGGCATGAATTTTACATAGCTATGTCAGTTTCTTGATATATTGTAAGGATTGACCCTATGGGTCCTCATTTTTTAAATAACAACTTTAAGCATTATGACTGTACATGAATTTTTACGGCTTATGATACTGAAAAAACTAATGAATATTATATGATATAGAGCTCCGAGAAAAATAGTACATCTCCTTATAGTTAGATATGATATCCAGGAGGCCACCAATGATCCTGAAAAGGCTCTGACATCTAGATATGTCATAGAGATGTATGGGCATTAGTATAAGATATGATTTATTATTTAGCAATGATTGAGAAAAGGTTCTAGATAATCCAATCTCCAAAACTATTTTCCACTTTAGGTTCTTTTTTATATGACCTCTGAGATCCTTATCTTATGGATATAAATATGGCAGGTTAGAGAAACCGTTTTTATGTGGGTGTATGAAAGAAAACTCATGTTTTATCACAACATGGTTTATGTGGATTACAAAAAACTCTCACTACATGGTCTTATGGTTTAGATAACATATAAGTTCTCTAGCCTAGTAGTTTTCAAAGTACTTTTGACTTATTCATACTGCATCTAAGATTCTTGGGTTCAGTCTACGATTTTGTATTTGGGTCATTGTACTATATATTTAACATATGATCTTTAGATTTTTACTTCATCATTTAAAGACTATTTCCCAAGCATGTTTTATGTATTCCATCATTTAGTACATTTTTAGTACTGACCATGGTGGAGGTGTCAACACAGGTTACATCAAAAATGCATTATTATTAGTGCACACAAATTGATAATCGGCAACTTATCCTCATAATCTTCTGTGATACATTATCACAGAATGAGTATCCAGGTTCTCTGTCTCAGGAAGATGGATAGTTGTATCTTAATTTCTAATGTATCTATAGTGAGTCTTTATTTCTAAGAGGAGTGATGTATCTAGTTTTCTTTTCGGTCTTTAATTATGGGACTTGACCAATATACTCTTAATTTATATTTAGAGGCTCTAAAATAATAATGTTTTTACAGTATTTTTTTCTTTATTTGTCTTTATCGTAAATTGACTTCTTGTTTATTAGTTCCTACTTTGAATTTTTTTCAAGCTTAGCCTAAGTTATATGTTAGGAATTTGTCATGTGAAAGCTCCAAGGATTATCTTGGGGTCATTCGTATTTTGAAGTGCCATTTCTTTCCAAGGTGTAAACTCGGGGTGTGACAAACTTTGTATAAGAGCACAAGGTTAAAGAGTCCTAGGATGTTTGAAAGACACATTTAGTAGATTCGTTATTATAGGTGTGAAGAATGCCACACTTATAACGGAAAGGCACCAAACATTGAGGAAAATTTCCTTCTTTATTGCCTTTTCTCGTACATATATTTTAACTATTAGTCCTTCAAAATTCATACTTTACACATTTCAGATAATGCCTCCTCACATATTACTGGGGACGCCTATTCCATGCTAGAAATAAGGCCCCATCAGCTCCTTCTGCCTAACCTATATTTCAGTGATGCTATGTTTAGATATGCTATCCAAATATTGACATATGAGGTATCCGTTCAACTCAACTAGAAGGGGTAATCCCCTACATCACATGTTAGAGGTATAACTACCTCCACAATTAAGGAGTTTTTCATGATAAACCTGCTAGAGTTCACAAGATAAAACGTGGAAGAGGAACCAAAGACTTACTTCGATGAGGTGAGGAATATTTTTTAGTGGTCTAGTTCAAATCCTACCATATAAATGATGTGGCTCATCTTTGGTATGTGCAGTGGAAGGCCTTTTGTTGAAGGAATGTTTCTCTTATTATATAAGAGGTGTTCTTCGAGGCTTTATTTAAGTTGTTCTTTATCAGGGTTATGTCTATGACTAAGTTTTTCCTATGGTTCACATAGCTATCATAGTATCATTTCGAAATAGTTCTTAAGAGTAGGGATAGGTATTTCTAGTGAAGAAGGAGTGCAAGACTGCCATGCTAATTAGGGATATGAGCATCTCCTAAATCATGAATTATTCCTAAAAGATGGAGGATGATAAGTTAAAGAAATTGAAAGACATAGTAAGAGGTCCAGGATGGGAATATTTGACTATAATCAACAGAGGCCAGGTAGGGGCAATCGACCTCCTTTTCAACGAAGGACTTCAGTACCAGCACTGTCCTCAACTAATGCCTCATTCCAGAACCCTGACTTGCAATTTTTATAAGGGCAAGGTGTCAGGTTTTATCTCTCAGAAGAGTGTCCTATGGATATGTTTCCTATCCCATATGCAGCTAGAAGAACAAGGGAAGATCCTCTATTACCAGGATAAGTATTTTTTTTTATGGCTAGTTTGTCCATAGGTTAAATGATCTCCCATTAGACAATAAGGAAAATAATTGCATTTGTTTTCATTCTATAGCTTCTGTAAATTTTCCAGAACTCACTTTTCAACAGGGAGCTACTTTAGGTATTGATGGTAGTTATCAGCACCATAACCGATTATATGTTCTCAGATCTCGTTGGGACCAAGAAGATTCCATTGATGTATCTTGTAACCTAAGATTCCATTCCACTAATGTTAATGTGTTTCTAAATCTAGCAGCTACTTTATATCTTTTCAATTCCTATATTATTGTTAAATTTTGAGTTAGTACTGAAAACCTCTTAGATCATTTGTCTTTCTCTACTCTCGGTGTTGACTCAGTTATAACAAAAAGAGTATACAGAGACTCTCCAGTCTCAGTTCTTTATATTATCACCACAATGTATCTAATACATCTTGACTTGTTTAGACTTTAATTTCATTTTTGACATAGATTTTCTACACTCTTACTATGCCACACCTAATTTTCGGACCAAAGTGGTAAAATTTAAGTTTCCTGAGGAGCTAGTTGTATAATTAAAGGGTAGTCCAATTGGGCCTAAGAGTAATTTCATTTCCTACCTTAAGTCCATCAAAATGATTTCTAAAGGTTGCATCAACCATTTATCTTGGTTAAGGGATCTTAGTCCAACGTCCCTAGTGATTAGTCACTTAGAGTTGTTAATGAATTCATATTTGTATTTCTCGAGTATTTACCCGGTGCCTATCTAGATAAGAATGTTGACTTCTAGATAGACTTTCTACATAAAATCATGCTATATTCATTTCTCCACATATAGTGGACCCAAAAAAGCTGAGGGAGCTAAAGGAATGGTGAACATATCTCAGAGATAAAGGTTTTATCAGTCCAAGTGTATCACCATAGGGGTGGTCTGACTTTTTCATGCATAGTAAATATGGGTCTCTAAAAATATGCATAGACTACCACCAATTGAATAGGGACACCATAAAAATAAGTATCCTATCCCCAGAATCGATGACCTATTTTACTAGCTTTAGAGGGATAGCTATTTCTCAAATATAGACCTCAAATTAGGGTACCACGTTATTAAAGTAAAAAAATATGACATCTCAAAGAAATCCTTTAGAACTCGATATGGTTACTATAAATTCATAGTTATGTGTTTTGGATGAGTAGATTATGTAGACCTCATACACAGAGTTCTTAAGCAATACGTGGACATGATAGTGATTATCTTCATAGGTGATTTTATGGTATGTTTCACAACTGAGGAGGATCTTTATAGCCATTGATTATTTCTCTAAATACCCTTCAGTAACGTTGGTTATTTTCCAAGTTCTCCATGGGATATTTGGATGAAGTTAGTTTCCTTGATCGAAAATATTATTTCCAATTAGGGTATTTAGGTAGACTCTCATAGAATTAATGTAGTGAAGAACTAACCTAGACCCACTTCTCATTAACATATTTAGAGATTCTTAAGTTTATCCAGTTACGACCATAGAGTTTGGAAGGAATTTTAATCCATAGTTTGCTATTTCCCAGATTTACTTAAAAGAAGGTCAAGTTTTAATGGTCCAAAAATTATGCGGAGAAGTTTCAAGAGTTGTAGATCAATTGAACTCTGACAAAAAATTAACGGTACCAGAGGGTGCAAATGGGTTGTTATATATTGTGATGCTTCCTGAATTGGACTCGATTGTTCTTTGATACAAAATGGCAAGTTGATAATTTATATGTAATACCCTAAATTTTTTAGGTAGTATTTGAACCATTCTGTGTACATGGTTACTATCAAACCAAATGATCTCTTACTTGAACTTAGATGGTAAAGTCATTCCTGAGTGTGTGAATAGATTGGATGTGAATTAAGGTCCAAGAAAATTACTAGCATAAATTTGAGTACTGAGACTTTTTACCGATTAGTTGTTCATATAAGTTCCTTGAAAGGTCAAATACAAATGATAATATATATATATATATGATAACATGAGTAGTTTGTTACCTATAACCTACAAATCAAAGGTATCTGATTCTAGTTTTTAACGTCTCAAATCATTTTCCATTCAAGTTTAGAGTAAAGAGTTATGGCTATGTTAGTGAAGCACTGAAACAATCACAATGTTGACCAACCGAGAATGGGTTTTATGTCCTAAATAATGATACTTCATTTTTTATAAGTGACTTAAAAGTTTCCTAGCAGTATTTTTAGAACCCCAACTTGACTGGTTTGATGATTGGGGATGGATAGGGATGTATTTGATGAACCTATCTATCAAGCACTGACTTCTTCTCGAATTAATCTTCTTTAAATCTAGTATGCCAATGTGGTCATGTTTGAAGGGAATGGAATGTTTCCGTAGGTCATAGAAAGCCATTGGCAGGACTTTATTATGGCATTAATGTTATATAGTCAAAGGCATGACAACACTGGACAAGCTAAGGCAAGGCACACATGGCGTGGCATGATTGTAGATAAGTCAAGTTTTTGGGCTATGTTCTAGGCAATGAAACTAGAAAAGTAATTAGGAACAACAACAACAAAATCAAGGAAAAACCTGCAGGAAATTTAGATATGCATTCAAGAAATAAGCTAGTGCAAAAAAAGGGCATTTTTGCACCAGAATTTAAAAATTGTACATTCATGTGACTTGCATATATTAGGTAGTTGTTAGTTACTAATATAGTTATTTGACTTTGTCAGCATTTGTCTAGGAATAACTTTAGTTTCAGTTTCATAATTTGATTTTCAAGCACTTTGATAGTTGGGATTGTGAATGTTTGACAGATTTATTCCATGTTTCTGCCATGTGGAAGGCAACAGTGGCCTATTTAAAGGAACTGGAAGGTTTTCATTGGCGGAGCGTATTTTTTCTTGATTTGGTTAAGTTTTGTAAGACTGTTTGTTTGCATTATTTTTAGAATGGTTAATAAAAAATTTGTAAGAGATTTTTTTAATTCGTGTTGCCATTGTTGGTAACTTCATCGCCTAGTTAAACTAACTGTTGAGGAAACAATAAAGGACTAAAGCCATAGGTGCTTGGTTGTAGTGTGGTATCAAACTAAAATGGGTTGATCCGATATCAACTAGTATTAGAGGTTTGTGTTTCTTTAAAAAAATGGCTTTCAAAAGTAACTATACTATATTATACAATAAAGTTGCAAGGCTTGTCCCTAACCCTAATCTATCTTCTAAGACTAAGAAAAAGGACCAGGCAAATGACCGGAAGAATGATAGTCGCAGGAACGAAGGAATTGACAAAGGAAAGGGGAAGATGGATGTTGTTACGTCCAATCAAAGAAAATTAAAAATAGTTAAAAAGTTTTCTAGACATGCTACAAACCATGACATCAGGCAATAATCTATGCTTAACAAGGGAAAATTAGTGCTCTTCTTGTTGAGGTGGAGAAGCAAGATAACAAATATGAATTTCATCCTATGTGAATCCACTACTCTTACTAAATATGTTGTATAATATGGATTTGATGAACATTTAAGAAGATGATGCTACTAGAAAAGTTTCCTAGATAAATACCACTAAACTGGTGAATGATTTATCACAAACATATGGTACTTTGCTATAAATTGACATATCTATTGGGGATAGAAGTGTGGATACCATGGTTGATACTGGGTCCGCTCATATTTTTGCCTCCTAAAAATTGTGAAGGGTTATGAGTTGAAGGTGATTGATAGTGCAATAATAAATAAGGTTGTAAATGTTTTATCAAACTTATGCTATCGCATGGAACTGGATGTCCCATTAACCATAGTTCATTAGATTGTAACACACAACCTGACTATAATGCCTCTTAATGACTTCAATTTCATACTTGGGATTATCTTTATGAGGAATGTTTAAGGTTTCTCAGATTCCTTATTCGGATGGATTAATTTATGGGGGAGAAAGACCTTAGAATTGTAAAAGGTATTTATCCCTTTGATGAAGGAAAGAATATAACACCAAAAGTTTTTATATGTTGTTGGCCACTACTTTTAAAAAATGTCTGAGGAAAGGTAAAATATCTTACCTTACTGCATGGTTGAATAAAACCTAATTTGAAGGTTGAAGTTTTGTACCATGATACTAAATTTATAAATTAATTTAAGGATGTAATTCCACAAGAACTTCCTAAAGAGTTTCCTCTAAGGAGGGAAACTGATCAAAGAATTGAACAAATCCTTGGATCAGTCCCTCTGCACGTCTTCCTTATTGCATATCGCTATTGGAGTTTGCATAATTGATAAACAATTTTTTTGAATTGCTTTAGGATGGACTGATTCATCCTTCAAAGTCCCCTTATGGTGCACCAATTCCATTTCAAAAAAAACTAGATGCGAGTCTGTGAAAGTATATTGATTATCATGAACTGCAAAAAGTGGCTGTGAATAACAAGTATCTGGTGTCGCTTGTTCGATACTTCATGGATAGACTGTCTATGGAGTTTATTTTCTAAGTTAGATTTAAGGTATTGCTATTTTCAGGTTTACATAGCCAGGGGGGATCCCCCCAAAACCACTTGTGTTACTAGATATGGTAGTTATGAATTCATTGTAGTATCATATGGGATGATGAATTCCCATGCTATTTTCTATAACTTAATGAAGAATTTTCTTCACCGGTACCTTAAAGACTTTGTAATGTTTATTTAGATGATATAGTCATTTATATTAGAACTTAGAAGATCATTTTCTTTATTTGATAAAGGTTCTACAAAGAGCTAGACATGAGATCAAATTTATAGGTCACTGGTTAGTGAAAATCATGTGAGAATACATCCTAAAAAGACGTAGGATTTTGTTTATTAGAAAACACCAAGTGGTGTCAAACAATTACGATCATTTCTTGGACTAGCAAATTATACCTGATGTTCATTGTTGGTTATTTAAATAAGGCTTCCCTATTGAATTATTTTCTAAAAAATAATGTTAAACTCTTTTGGTCAAAATCAAGTGACAAGGATTTTAAGTCATTGAAGAAGTCCATTGCTTTTAAAATAATTTTAATGCTGCCAGATCCGCTAGAGACAGGGACTTACCATTTGCTGTTCCAGTGGGTACATTTTTATACTCATTTTATAGTTGCTAAAAAGCTATTATATATCTTTTAGAATGACACAGCTTTTGACTTCCCATTTGAAGTGCACATCGATGCTTATGATTATGAAGTTGGTGGTGTGTTGGTCAAGAAAGATCATTTGGTCAATTTTGAAAGAAGAAAACTATATCATGTGGAGAAACGGTATTTTGTACATAAAAAAGAGATGGTGTAGGTCTTATATTGTCTCCAAACCTGGAGGGTTTATTTGCTAGGAAATAATTTTGTTCTAAATATGGACAATATGGCCAATACTTACTTCAAAACTCAACAAATATTGAGCTTGAAGAAGGCTTAGTGGTAGAATATATTTGATGAATATGAATTTATTAGGGTACAAAAACAGGGCAAGAAAAATCAAGTTCCAGGTGCACCCAATCGCAAAGAGGAGTTTGCTGAAATTTATACAATCACTAGATGTGAATATCATTTCTTAGTTAGGATAATGCTTTGTATTGCCTTTGGTTCATTATATTTTAAATTGACGAATCAAGTGAAAGAGGGATTCTTAGATGGTATTGGATCGAGGGCATTTCATTGTATTTTATCGGGAAAGAATGTTGTACCATTAGGTAATGTACTACATAGAAAACTTATTAAAGAAACACATGATATTATTTACGTTGGTCCTCTAGGTGTTGAAAGGATGATGACATTATGACCTTAAATTATTTCTATCCAAAAATGGAAGATGATATTGAAGACTATGTATAGTCTTATCTTGTGTGAAAACATGATAAGATGGAAAGAAGGAAGGAAATTAGGTGTTTGTAACCTACACTTATAGTAGAACATCCACGGGCTTCCATTTCAATGGATTTCATTTGCAGGATCCCACAAGTTGATGGCAAAATATCAATCATGCTCGTGGTTGACATTCTATCAAAGTGCTTTCTTTTCGTTGGTTCTCCTATTCTTTGTTCTTTTGAAGTTGCTACTAAATTATTCTACAAGTATGTGGTGAAAAGCATTGGTGTTCCACTTGATAGTGTCAGTGATCAAGAAACTCAGTTTGCAGGTTGTTTGTTGAATACATTATTAAAGATTATAGGTACTAATCTAAAATTCTTAACTGAAAATCATCCATAAAAATATGGATAGTTCAAAAGAAGTCATCATCTTCTTGAAGATTAATTAAGTCATTATGTGACTGCAAGTCAGAGAAATTGAGTATATTTTTCTAGAAACTACACAATTTTTATAACCTACACAAGTCATCAGTAACTAAAAGGTGTCCCTTTGAGTTTGTGTTGGCCCTCCAGCCTAACACACTGTTGGAAGTGATAGTTCTAGGATGGAGGGAAAGTGTCCTTCTATCTACAAATATGTGCACGACAAGCAAGACATGTTTGATGAAGAACTAGACAGCTTGAGGAAGGCAGAAAAATGAATGAAAAAGTATGCTGATATAAATATGCAACATTTAGAATTATAGGTTTGTAACATAGTATTGTTGAAACTTACACCAAAATATGGAAGAGAAAATCAACAACAAATAATTTATCGAGGACTGATTATTAAGTATTATGGATCCTTTAATGTGATATAACATGTTTTCAAAGTAGCTTACCGGTTGAATCTTTTGAATAGACGTAAAATTCGTTTGATATTCCATATGAGTGTTTTGAAACCCTTCCATGAAAATGATGCAGATCCACAAAGGTTGCATCCATACGTGTTCCTTCTGTTGTTAGAAAGAAATATAAAGAAGAGATTGAGAAGATTTGGATCACTGGACTTTGGGAAAAATAAGAAGAAAAGGAGAACAAAATTCTAATATAATGGAAAGGAATAAAGTGTATGATGCTAATTTGGAAAAGAAAGGATATCATTGTGATAGTTCTAAGATACAGTCAAGGAGTACTTAGGTTCTGCCTCATCGAGAATGGCAAGCTCATCTGGAGGAGGAATTTTGTTAGAACTCCAGTTTGATGATTCTGACAACTCGTACATGGAAAGGGATTTACCTGATTAACATAACAATGACTCAATGACCTCATCTGGGATTAAGTTTACTTAATGCCACTTTATCAACATAGGAATATCGGTAAGGCATGGCACATATCGGCGGGTCATGGAAAGATGTTGGCAGGATGTGGCTAAGGCATACAAACAATGTAGGATAAGGTATGAGAAGTGATTCATAAGCTAAGTAAAGGAAATCTCTAACATGGCATGATCGTGGCTAACTCAAATTTGTGGGCTATATGTTAAGCAAGGATAATACCTAAGGAACTAGGCTCCTACAAAAGGTTGTGCAAGGCAGAACTTGCATGAAAGGAAGAATGTAGGAATGTAACAAGATAGATGCCAAAATGGGCATTTTGACACTAGAATTTAAAGGTTGCATATGAATTTGACTTGCACATACTGGGAAGTTGGTAGTTACTAATATAGCCATTTGGACGAACATGATTTTGATTTTTGTAATTTGAATTCTAATTACTTTGGCAGTTGGGGTAATCAATTTTTCTTAGATTTATCATGTGGCAGTCAGCAGTGGCCTATTTCAAGGTACTAGCAAGATACCACAGCTAGAGTATTTGTTAGCCTAATTTGGATATGTTTTGCAAGGTTGTTTTTGTGATTTTTTAGTAGCATGATACAAATACAAGGTTTTGAAGTTATTCCCATAATTTATGTTGTCATTGTTGATAATTTCGTAGCCTAGGTAAACTAAGTGTTGAGCGAAAAATAAAGGGTTGAAGCCATAGGCTATCATGTGGTGTCAAATCAAATTTGGTCGACCCCATATCGGGTAGTATGACCCAAAATCTGGAATCCGCATGAATTATATAGATATTATACTTTATACAAAACACCATATATCATTGTATAATAGTTATAAATTTTTTCCATCTCTTTATATAACTTAATTTGAAGTTTCTTATCTCACTTTTTTCTCCCCTTTCGACCCTAGGAGGCTGCAAGAGCTCCTTTCAACCCTCCTATATATTATTAAGTATTATCCAGGATCATTAAAAATAAATTTAAGAACTCCTTAAATATTATATCATCAAATCATTTTCTTATTTCTAAATATATTAAGAAATAGGGTTTTCTCCCTCAAGATTAGAACTTCGAGCTCTCAAAGTTAAACATAGGGTTATCTCTCCTCTCCTTTTCATCTAGAATCAAGGTATGTTCCTTTAATGCATATTAATATAGTCCTAGATATTCCTATTTATTTGTCAAGAATTTCTAATAAGATTGCACCCTATAATTCAAGAATTTTTAGAGAAAAGTAAATTAAGATTTTAAAGAACTCAATTCTTTGAATTCAACTCAATATAGGGTTATTATAAAGTATTCTTGGATAACATTAAATTTTGTAGGTCTTCAACAATGGTTTCCTTCTTACCTTGAGTTAAAAACCTCTTAATTTTCACTTTCAATTTAAATGTTGAGAACCTAGGATTTATCCCAAATATCTTGCTCCTAATAAAATTCAATCTTCCAACGTATCCTATGGTGATCATTATTGATTTTACATAATAATTTGTATGTTATTACATGAAAAAATGAAATCAAATTTCATGCTAGTAAAATATTAAGTGAAGTTTTCACAGTTATGTCCAAATTTTTTTAAGAATGTCATAGTCCATAGTTAGTTTTCATACTTTTATTTTCATTACAAGGTCTAAAATTGTTTTGTAGTTTTGGTCATATTTTCATTAACATTCTTGGATTTAGTAAGTTTTAATCCCATTTTATGTCAGTTGGAAAAATCTAAATTTCATAGATTTTCAAATACTTAAGCCTAGATCAGAGACCAGTTATTCAGATGCTTGAGATACTTGAAATTTAGGCCCAGAAAATATGTTATATGAATTAAAGGAATGTTAGTACCAATTTGACAAGTAGTGTTATTTCGCAGACAGAGCTAGTTTTAAATGGTCAGTTGTGTTAAAAATATATGTTTCATTGATCAGGACTAGGAACAGATAGTAGTCTCATTTTTAGGAGTAGTATTAGCACCGATCAAATTCAGGTATGAGGCCTCTATCTAATAAACTACATGCCACAGCAGGATATATTAGCCTAATGAGTCATGTTTTGGCTTAATGGATCCACTAGGTAGATGATCAGGTCCTATAAATTTTGATGGGTTAATACACCCATTAGTTGGGATGTAGGATGGACTCTATGTCTAATAACGCAATTTACTGTTGGTTATAGAAACTCCCACTTATGTTCAACTCATAGTTAGAGTTATAATGTTTGCAAACTAAATTTTTAACATATTTAGTTTACCTATAAAGTTCGGTTTTACTTGAGTTTAATTCTTTTTCAGTAGTTATTAACCTAAAAGTCCTTATTATACTTGCATATTTTTCATCAGTATCTCACATTTTAGCTTCACTCTCAAATCATTCTGATTTTTGTTTCAATCTATTTTAAAACTTTTATAACTAAATAGTAATTTACTCTATTAGTGAGTCTAGTCTTATTATGAGTTTTAAATCTTTTCTTTAACATTGGATGTTTAAATACATTAACCTATCATGCATAATTGTATTAACGTATCTAAATTTAGCGCTAGACTACGTCCTGTCACATGTTTAGCATGATACCTAACCATATCAACTCATATGTCATTTATACCTATTATGCTTGCATAAATTGCATTATCATGTTATAACATAGCTTCAAACCTAGGTCAGTAACTTCTACAACTTTAGAGTCATGTTTTTGTTCAACTTTATGACAACCTAGTATTATTTCATAAGTGTTAGTAATCTTATGCATGCTTTTTCATTCCTACATACTAGTAAATTTCATGAACTAATGCATACTTTTTTACCTCTACTAGCAATATAGATTCAGAAGTGCCTTTCTAACTCATTGTTACTAGACTCAACAAGAATCAAACAAGTGAGGGTGATTCCTTATATTTCGAGGAAAAAGACTTATTTCAGTTTAGTTCCTTTTTCTAATTTTAGTTACAATTGTTTATAGTTAGGTGGGAGCCTATCCGGTGACATTGCAGTTGTTAGTAGAGGCTTCATAAACATTAATTTTGTAACAACTTATAATTTATTATACAGTTTGTGTTCTCTAAATAAACTATGTCTAATTAAGTTTCCTAGAAATTTGGAACTTGACCTGTTTCAAGGATCATTTCAAATCCATGAAGAGGTTCAAAGGACCGTGGAATTTTTCTAGTGTTTCCTCCTCTTAGGCATGATGTCCCTCTAATTTGTCAAGTTGGGTGACTAACCATAATACCATTCAATGATCCATCATTTTTTCTATGGTAGTGACTGAATATTTCAAAAATTAGGTGAACTATACATCCATCCCACAGTCCGTGAATCAAGTAGATGGACCATGGAAGGACTCACTGAGTTGATCCAATGAGGCCAGATTAAGTTGATCTACAAATCCTAGATTTAGTTGATCAAATGTACCTATATTGGGATTAAAGTTTGATGACTCAGTTGATGGTCCATCAACCGGGTTGAAGGACCGTTAACCCAATCATGGGAAGTGCTCTATTTTTATTTTAATTTGGTTTTTCCAGGGGTGTTTTAGACAACTATCATTAATTAATTGGAAATTCCCATGTTGTTTTGGCTTCACTATATAAATAAAACATTCCCTTATTCATTAATTCATATTCTAATCAAGGAGCAGATTTTTCAAGGAGTTTCTCTAGAAAAAACCTAGGGTTTTCAGCAATGACCTTAGTGCAACACTTTCTTCACTAATTCCTCCTTATATTCTCTCCAATTCAAGTATGTGGTATTATGAACAAGGGTTTTCCTTTTAACCTTATTCCAAACCACTAACTATTTTTCTTCATGGTCATGTCTTAGAGATCTACGGTAAATCCCCATAATTATTGTTCATATTGAAATTGTGTATTTTATACTTTTTATCATAAATCATCTTAATAGATGAGTTCATTATAGAATTTCATAAGTTTCTATTACTTGAGAAGCATGTTCTAGATCAC
>JBDJHY010960245.1:0-14555 GCA_039654485.1 Withania somnifera
ATTTGAAGACATAAAGGGCCTTTTCGGGAATACTCCAAACTTATGGGGCCAATTTGTAATTAAGAGTCACTTTTAGACTCATGTGTAAATAATAAAAGTTGGTCCTCTATAAATAGAGGGCCCTTCAAATTTTTTAGGACTTTTGGCATTTTGATCATTGGAAGAATTAAAGTCAAGCTTGTAAGCTTGTAGTAGTTCTTAGGTTTAGGACAAGAAATTAGGAATAGAGTTCATCCATTGTTGATTTCGAACTCTTGTCATGAACATCACATTGAGATACTCATTTATGGAATCCAATAGAGTTTCTAGTTCGGTGATTTTCATTCTCCTCTCCCTTTAGTTTATTTGAGGTTTTGAATTAACTATTCTTTCTTCACATATCTCTATCAATTTCTCAATCTATCCTTTAATTCATTAATTATGCATATTATCATTTTTGTATTTTTGTTAACAATATGTATCAAGATCCTCCCTGTGGTGCGGCTAAGCAGTGGTGAAGAGCATTCATGGTCTATAGATCCGTAGGTTTATCCCAACAAAATTGGGCCAAATTTTATGAAGCGCTATGAAGAAATTTGTATCCAGTGCTGAGAGAAAGTTCCTGAGAGAAGAGTTCAGAAGACTTGAGTAGGGGTCTATGTCTGTTGCTGAGTATGAGGCTAGATTTCTTCATCTTTTAGTCTATGGGGTTAAGTTTATGCCTACAGAGGCGGAGAGGGTCTGCCGGTTTGCTTATGGGTTGAGGGATAGGCTCCATAAGGTGATAGAATTGTTGGTTTTTGACGGTCGTCCATTCCATCAAGTGGTTGAGCAAATAAATTTGATAGACGCCCTCTATCATAAGTCACTTCAAAGCAATAAAAAGAGGCAACGACAGTAGGGAGGTTATAATAGGTCCTATTTTGGGGTACACAATCAGTTTCATCAGGCACAGAGCCAGTCTAGTAGGCCTGTGCAGGTGTCATTGAAGGTTTCATCTCCATCTCCTGCATAGTATTCACGAGGGGCCAGATTGTCACATCAGGGCAGTCAAGTGGGTTCCGGCAGAGGATCCTGACAGTGTAGGCCATCTGGGTCATGTTATGAGTGTGGCCTTATGGGAAATTATGCTAAACTTATCTGCAGAGGGGCATTATTCAGGCTGCTCGTCAACACAACTATTAAGCTCAGTACCTCCACTGGCTAGAGGTGGGGTACAGGGTTGTCATAGAGGTAGTGTCCAGTGTGGTAGGGGCGGTGGTTGCGGTGGTGGTTGTTATGGTGGGGATCACTAGTTATATGTTATTCCTATATGGTATGAGGCTGTGGCCTCGGATGCTATGATTATAGTTTTATTTCTGTGTGTTCCATACATGCAACAACATTATTTGACAATAGGTCTACTTGTTCATATGTGTCGTCCTATTTTGCACCCATTTTTGGGGTTTCCTAGTGATATGATGTCTATATCTATGTGTGTTGCTACCCCTGTATGGGATTCCTTAGTAATGGATTGGGTGATTCGATCATGTTTGATTTCTGTTGGTGGATTAGACATATGGGTTGACTTAATGTTGTTAGATCTGGTGGACTTTGATATTATTCTGGGTATGCACTGGTTGTGTCTTGATCGTGCAATTTTTGGATTGTTACCATCACCTTAGCAGTACTAGGTTTATCTACAGTTGTGTGGCAGAGTTCTAGTAGTTATACACCGACAGGCTTTATTTCTTGCCTTCAGGCTAGGAGGTTAGTAGGGAAAAGGTGTTTGACATACTTAGCATGTGTTCGTGATATTCAGAATGGCGCTTCTACTCTTAAGTTTTTCCTATTGTTTCTAAGTTCCTTGATGTATTCCTGACCGACCTACCAGGCCTACCACTAGAGCGGGATATTGATTTTACTATTGTCTTAGAGCCAAGCACTAAGCCCATTTCCATTTCTCCATATTGTATGACTCCTGCAGAGATGAGAGAGTTGAAGGTTCAACTCCAGAATTTTTTAGATAAAGTCTTTATCCGTTCCAGTGTGTCACCTTGGGGTATACAAGTTCTTTTTGTGAAGAAGAAGGACGGACAATGGAAATATGTATTGATTATCGACAGATGAATAAAATTACTGTAAAAAATAGATATCCTATGCTGAGAATTGATGACTTATTCGCTTCAGGGAGCAACGGTGTTCTATAATATTGATTTGAGGTTTGGTTACCATCAATTTCAGATTTGGACAGAGGATATACCCAAGACAACATTCAGGACCCTTATGGTTATTATGAGTTTTTAGTTATGTCCTTTGGCCTGACTAATGCTCTAGAAGCTTTTATAGACTTAATGCATAAGGTGTTTAAGCCCTACCTAGACTCGTTTGTGATTGTTTTTATTGATGACATCTTGGTGTATTCATGGAGCAAGTCTAATCATGAGCAGCACTTGATGTTAAAGTGTGAGCAACACTTGAGGTTAAAGTCCAACACAAACTTTATGCCAAGTTCTCAAAGTGTGAGTTCTGGTTGGATTCAGTTGCATTTTTGGGCCATGTGGTGTCCAAGGATGGAATTAAAGTTGATCCAGCAAAGTTTTAGGTGGTACGTGGTTGGATGAGGCTGACTTCTATTTATAAGATTCATAGTTTTGTGGGTTTTGATGGATATTATTGGTGCTTTATCGAAAGGTTCTCGTGATTGCAGCGCCTTTGAACAGATTGACTAGGAAAGATCCTGTCTTCCAGTGGTATGAGGATTATGAGTTGTGCTTTTTGAAGCTCAAGGACTTATTGACTTCAGCGCCAATTTTGACCTTACCAGTGGAGGGTCAGGGATTGTCCGTGTATTGTGATGCTTCTTGTGTTGGTTTGGGTTATGTTTTGATACAGTAGGGTTGAGTTATTACTTATGCTTTGAGGAAGTTGAAGGTTCATGAGCGTAGCTACCCCACTCATGACTTAGGATTAGCAGCGGTAGTATTTGCGCTTAAGATCTGAAGGTATTATCTGTATGGGTTTTAGTGTGAGATCTTTACTGACCATCATAGTCTTCAGCATATTATGAGTCAAGGGGGAGTTAAATTTCAAACAATGAAGGTGCATTGAGCTACTAAAAAACTATGAAATTTTGATCCTCTATCATCCGTGCAAGGCAAATATTGTGGCAGATGCCTTGAGCTAAAAAATGGTCAGTGTGGGTAGCCTTGTTGCCTTATCAATTTTTGAGAGGCCGTTAGCGGTGGAGGTTTAGTCATTGGTGAATCGATTGGTTAGTCTATATCTTTCAGAACCCAGGCGTGTATTGGCATGGGTTGAGGCCAGAGTTTCCTTAATAGATCCGATTCGGCAGCGTTAGTTTGATGATAAGTGTTTGATTGCTTTTTGTAGTCAGGTATTAGCTAGAGAGGCTGGTAGGGCTTTTATTGATTCATATGGTACGCTTTGGTTTGATGGTCGATTTGTGTACCTCAGATTGGTGATTTAGTACAGTTGATCTTGCGTAAGGCTCACAGCTCTAGGTATTCTATTTATCCTAGTATAGCCAATATGTATCGTGATCTGTGATAGTTGTATTGGTGGAAAGGAATGAAGAGAGATATTGCTGGGTATGTTTCTAAATGTTTAAACTGTCAGCAAGTTAAGTATGAGCATTGGCGACCAGGTGGTTTGATGTAGAGACTCCCTATTCCAGCTTAGAAGTGGGGGTGGGTGGATATGGACTTTATTTCTAGGTTTCTGTGGACTAGCAGAGGTTTCGATACGGAACTCCTCCTATAAAGCTAAGCGTCTAGCTCAAATTTACATTCATGAGGTGGTTAGATCACATGGTTTTCCTGTATCTATTATTTTTGATAGATGCACCCAGTTCACTTTGTATTTTTGGAGGTTTGTTCATTGAGACTTGGGTACCAAGGTTCATTTGAGCACCACATTTCATCCGCAGACTGACGGACAATCTGAATGGACTATTCAGGTGTTGGAGGATATATTCAGGGCTTGTGTGATTAACTTTGGTGGTGCTTGGGATCAACACCTACCATTGGCTGAGTTCGCTAATAATAATAGCTCACTCCAGCATCGAGATGCACTATTTAAGGCATTATATAGTAGGTGGTGAAGATTGCCTATTGGGTTTTTTGAAGGTTTTGAGCCTAGAATCCAGTATATAAACTTACTGCGTGATTTTTTGATTAGGTTCGGTTGATTCAAGATAGGTTGAAGGTAGCACAGAGTAGGAAGAAAAGCTACGCTGATCGTAGGCTTCGTGCCTTAGAGTTTGAGTTGGTGATAGAATGCTTCTACGGATATTTCCTATGCGCGGTGTGATGAGATTCGGTAGGTGGGGAAAGCTTAGTCCCAGGTATATTGAGCCATATAAGATTTTGGATAGGGTTGGTGATGTTGCTCATAGGTTGTCCTTAATTCCTATGCTTTCAGCTGTTCATTCGATATTTCACGTTTCTAAGTTGCGGCGGTATATTCACGATGAGTCTCGTGTCATTCGGGAGGATTTAGTGCAGCCGGATGAGGATTGTTCCTTTGTTAAGGAGATGGTGAAATTTTTTTCTAAGGATGTGAGAAAGATGAGGTCCAGGAAAATTCTAGTGGTTAGGGCACAATAGAGGCACCGTCCGGTCGAGGAAGCTACTTGGGAGATCGAGAGTGAGATGCAAAAGTAGTATCCTAGCTGTTTGAGGCATCTGTACATTCTCTTCCAATTTATTTCATGCTTTTACTTGACTTTCGGAGATGAAAGTCCTTTTAGTAGTAGATGTTATAATGACCCTCATGGTCATTTATAATAATACGCTACGTTTTGTATTCTAGAGCATTGCAATAGTTTCCCCAAGTCATTTATGACTTGCTGCGACTCGGTTGAGAAATATCTCAAATTACCTATTTTAGAGCCTAAAACTAAGTACTCATTGACCAAATTCAACATTCCTTAAACATGAGCTCAGAATTAAATTTTGACAGTTCCATTAGCTTCGGAATGCAAAACAAAGTCAAGATTGACCCTAAGTTTGTGTTTTGGAGGTTTTCTTTGCAATTTATCCCAATTTATGGATTTTAGTTAAGTTTAAGGACTAAATGGAGCTTGGATGGTGTTTTGGTGTTTAGAGTGTCGGATCCTAATTCTCACGCTTCTATCAGCTTCAAAATAGTGAATTTAGGCTAGTTTGACCATTGGTACGCTTTCCATGGTATTCGTGCTCGATTTGAGTGGATATGTGGAAAGTTAAAAATTTTCTAGTTTTGGTTTAGTCTTGGTTGGGGGTCAATTTCTCTAAAACGACCTCCGATGTCAATGTCATGGGTTCCATTGATTTCGAAATGTATTTTTCACATAAAATACATATTTGTTTATTCAAAATTGGATTTCGTTTCATTTACGAAACCCCGAATGAATTTCACAACAGTTGCTGGTTTTCTGGTGTCACTTTGACTGATTTATCAATCAAAGTGACAATTAATCATCCATGACCAATAAATCGGTGACTTCCTGTACTTATTTATCAGTACTTTGGTCTGATAAATCGGTACATGAGGCACTTTTTATGCTATTTCTTACCCATTTTTGGGTCACTTTCCCATCAATTTTTCCCATAGTTTCCTCTCTAGAAAATTTTCAAATTGTCTTGAAAACACCCCTAAATTTTGTAGCAAGTTTCTTGAAGAATTTGTACACCATCCTCACCTTCGGTAAATGATTTTATCTGTTAAATTTAATTTAAATTAGCATTCTTTCTCCATTAATGCTCTAGTCATGAACTCTTGATTCCTTTAATTATATTTGAAGTTATATAGTAATTCCTTGCTCGTTAGAGTTATTATTCATCATAGTAACGTTTCCTTTTCCGAATTCAACGTATAAATTCATAAAGTCAATTCTTTAGCCCTTTTTATACTCAATCTTCTTCATACTTTCAAGGGTCTTTCGTTTCTCGAATTATGCTCAATTTTGAAGCATAAGTTCCTAATAATGTTGGAAACCCCTTGGCAATGTTTATTTTTTGTTTCGGAATGCGGGCCCCTCAAGGCCATTTTAAGTCCAATTTTGGGCCCAGTCCGAAACTTAGTATAAATTATACCGTTAGAATCGTATTAACATATAGAATACATTGATACAAGTTTCAAAGCATTTTGAGATCATTTGACATCATTCGAAGTAAGATTCTTGAATTTGCAGCGCTTAATCGTCAGACGACAGGTAGGCTCCGTAGGGCTATCTTTGGCTAATTGCTTTAATAATTATGCTAAATATCATCTATGGGTTGGGTAGCTAGGTGGATATAGTGATCCTGTACCGTTATTTCGTCTTTCCCATGCTGATATTTATATTTTGGTCTCCTATTGATATAGTGCCTGTGACTTAAAGATTGACTAGAGATACCTGTGCAGGGTATAGGATGTTGATATTTCATGATCGTATGCTAATATACATATTGATATGTTATGAATTCATGACTCGAGAGGTTGGGCCTTTGTCTTCTATGAGAGTGCATTGGGGATGGGTCAGTATCACTACATGATTATTGATTCATAGGGGCTAGAGATTGATGTTGGTAACAATGAGGAATGATGACTTAAGATGATAAACTAGAACACTTATTAATAATATAAGTAAATGACCTTTTAACTATTTTAGACACGATATTGTATTGAGCATCTAGTAATATTATTTCTACTTGTTTTAGCCAGGCTTTACACCCTGGCATCAATAAATATCAATTAACTAATAAATGTTGGGACTTGAGATCGACCCTATTTAGCAGTGAGTACAACCGCTGGGACTTGAGTTCGTCGTCGTACGGCAGTAAGTACAACTTTTTGACATTTGTGGCACTACTGGTTATGCAAACTTGATAATACCCGATCTATTGAAGATATTGGTTATGCTATGATATATAGGAATTGTACGCCCTGACTTATCGAGTACGACTTGATAATACTATTGATATTCACATGAGATGCCATACTATTAAGAGCCTTATGGTTCTGAGAATTGGGATGTAAGGTTATGATTACGTTAGAGATTTTACATGGTGATATACCTCCATGGACCTTGCCTTCGGGCTATGGCGGACATGGGGAAGGGGTAAAAGACGGAGGAGTGATATACTGGGAATATTTAGGTTAGCCTTCCATGGGTTCTGCCTACTAGGCCTACTGGTATTGGAGGAGAAGCGTAAACAGGAGTGGTTACTTTATATGATTGTATTTACTTTTCTGCACTTGCTTTCTTCAGTGTACCCCTGGTAGTATGGGATGCCTACAGGTGAGCGTGTTTCGGTGTAGGCTGTGCTTATGTCTGGGGGACTTTTCAACACTTATTTGCATTACTTTATTATAATTTATTACTGCTTAGTTATTATTTCTTGTTAATTGACACTTCATGATATTTGGGATTTATGCCTTAGATTATTATTCATCCATTCATCATTTACTTGAGGTTATGGGTATACCGTCCATGTTCTCCTCTTGTCTTCTCTTGACTCTTATATATTGTATTATTATTCACATATTCTATTGCATGGATTCTGGATAAATTTTACTTTATTATCCGAGATCTTGTTTTGTGATTAGCTAGAGATACATGTCTACTTGTACTTGATTCTTATTTGAGTAGCTAGCTTCCCTGTTGTGCTATTATTTTCATGACCGTTTTTGTTGTTTTTCGTTATTTACTACTTTTATTATTGTTAGGTGCATAGTAGGCCCTTAAAGCCTACTAGGTACGGGTTGCTTCGGCAACTTGTACTCATACTACACTTGCATATGTACAGATCTGAGTAGAAGTCCCTGACCGTGATTACATCTAGTTGTTCATGCAGATATCATTCTACTTTAGAGATTTAGGGTGAGCTTGGCCTCCGGGTTTTCCTACTTCTCTTCGGCATTATCATTCTATTTGACTTCCATGTATTTTTGGAGACACAACTGTATTAGAGATTTTAGATTTCTTATTTCTGTACTTAGTGGTTTGTTTGACACTGATACCGGGTTTTGGGCATGTTATTTGACTTTATTACTTCCACTTTATTTAATTTATACACTGTTTATTAAACTTTTGCTTTCTGCATTTGGTATAGTAGTCCTCAACTTTGGCTTCGCACTACGGGGTTGGTTCTCCTACTGGTGGTATAGTGGGTGCTATCATGATCCGTGAAATCGGGTCATGACATTTATCTTCTAATTCCTATCCTTTTTACTCACGTTTATTATTTGATTGTTATTTTAGACCAACCTTGCCTAGTAGTTTGTTTATGTATGGGTCCCATTGGATCATGCCTTCTTCCTTTATCTTTTATTTAGGTTACCGCTACACTGACTTATTTATTCTCTTTACTTGAGTATCTGTTCCAAGGACTCAGGTACTTTTCCACTTCTTTATTTAGGTTCTTCTATTACTGTTGCTAGCTAGCTCTATTATTTGCTTTTTTTTTCTCCTATTTTTTTTGTAGCTAGCTCACTTGACTATATTTATACACTTTGACTTCTGTGACTTATTTCTTTCATTATATGCTATTTACTGCTTTTATTTCTTATATGGCCTAGTTGTCCAATGATTCCTAATGGGTACCTAATTTCTTTAGCAGTTTATTAGTCATACTACATTCTGCATCTTCCTGGTGCAAATCTGAGTATGATGTTGTAAGGTAGAGGGTGATCATTGGTGTTCAAGATCTCACTTTACCTTTCTTTTAGACTATTAATTGCTTATCTTGTACTTCAAAAATAGATGTTGTATTTATCTTTGTTCATAAGAAGAATTGGATGTGGAAGGTAGAATTTATTTATTTCTTAGTAGTTCATGTACTAGAATACCAGGTTTTGAGAATTTCTTTTATTATATTATACTTCCACGTGTTATTTCCTTATTTATGCATTTGTCTTTTGCTTTTATTTGTTACATTTGATTTTCATACTTTTTGTATGGTTCTCCTATGATGGGATTTAAGTGCTCTCATGATCCAAGGAATTGATTCATGAAAAATTTATAATAGAGCCCTAGATTCGTTGGTATTTTTTGTACATGAGCCAGTATCTAGTAGAGTCCTGTGGATCATCTACAATGATGTCCAAATCCTATTTTTGGAAGGATACTTTTTAAATTTAATGTCAAGCGTGCATCCTAGTTGGTCTCTTGAAATCTTCTTTGTTCTTATTCACTCTTTCGCAGATGACATGCCCATGATCTTCAGCAGCAGTAGGAGATGGGAGGCCTGCTACACTGTCTGTAAGGGATTTATCTGGAAGACATGCTAGAGGTTATTTCTGAGGTCATGTATATATTTTGATATTTGTGAGATATTATACACCTATCAGAGCTTTAGAGGTTTGACCCAAGCCTGTTCTGATTCAGTAGCCACCTGGTGTCGAAAGATCAACTTATGTTGCAATTGAGTTAGCACCAATAGGGCTTATTGCTATCCCAGTTCGTCATGAGATACTTCTTGGGATTTTATATCAGTAAGTGATATACCACATTTAGGGATATCACCCGGCTATTTGGAGTACTTTTCAGGGGAGGTGTGTGTTTAGGGGTCTATAGTAGGATTCTTTATCTATTATGGGTATGAGGCTATATTCTATGATTTTTTTGGGCATACGTCTATGGTTTTTTATTTTGAGTCTGACAAGACCGAGAGATTTATGGATGATTTAATATGGCCACTTCATTTAGCACTTGAGCCTTTGGTAGCAGCGGTACATTCTTCCACTCAGGTTGTTGGCTATACGAGGTTTATGGAGGGTCTTTTCAAGAGGCATATGGAGGCGATGAGAAGAGGCCCCAGCATTGGGGTTTTTCTGGTGATGGTGTGTCAGGAGATATGGGTCAGCCTGTTAGGCCAATTTAGCTAGTTCCACTGACTTTAGTAGGCCATGATGGCCATGCGGGTTCATCTAGATCATCTCATTGGGATATGCTGTGTGGGCCATGTTTATGTGTGGAGCTATAGGTCACATTGTGGTGTGTTGTACACAGTAAGGGTAAGATCATTCACTAGCTTATCTGACTCAACATTCTTTTCAGGCAGTATCATGGTGATCAGTTGGTCAGAGTGTTGATCAGACTGTGAGTGGTACTTATTCTGGGGCTTCAAGCAGGGATGTCCAATTAATATTGGCAGATAGTATTATTCTTGGAATATGGTACCTCCATCCACATTTTTATAGATTGATTGCGGGGCTTATCATGCTTTGACTCTGGGTCCCGGTCATATTTCATTAGATTTCCCCCTGTGTAGAGTGGTCCAACCATTAGGCTATCCAGGTCTGAGTCCCTTTGAGGCCTCAGTCGCTTTTAGGTTTGAGTTCTTAGTATGTGGTTAGCCACCCTCACTTTATTTGGTTTTTATATTTGGTGCTCTTTTATATCTATTTATTTGTCTCTATATTTGTTGAGTTCATATTTTATATGCCCATATTTGGCTTCTATGCTTATGTGCTTCTTCGTTCTAGCTTATTGTTTATTTTTCTATGTGATAAAAGTAGCCTTTGAGTTGCTATAGATGTTGTTATTTGTTACTACCCTCTTGTTCATCTTTTAGTAGTGGATTGTGATGTTAGATCTTATTAGGTAGCTATTGAGGAGCTTGATTCTTGGGATGTGATATTCTTGATAGTTGGGGTGGATGTTTAGATCTTGGGCATAGTCGGGTAACCTTCCCTTTATGCATTCCTAGAATATTGCACTGGATATGGGCCTTGTTAATATTGACGTTCTCCCGGCTTTTGGGTCGGGTTCTTTAGCCATGCACATATTGAAACTCTTTCATGTCTTTAGGCTAGTAGATAATTTTTTGAAATTTGTTATGCTCATTTAGATTTTACCTACTATGTTTACTTCAATGCTTTGTTCCTTGTCTAGTTTCTATGTCATTGAGTTGGAGTTGTGTTGTCAACACCGAACTTCCATCTTATCTAGATTTTAAGTATTAGGTTATTGAGATCGAATCGAAAACCAGGACATATTCATAAGCCCTTGCCATATGACCTTTGTTGAGTTGTGGGGATTCAAGGTTTAACTTAGAAGTTATTTTTTTGTTGCAGAGAATTGTGGGGATTCTGTGCATGTGTGTTTCCCCCGTAGATGATTCTTTAGTAGTGGATTGAGGGTGTTGATCCTAGTTTTGGCTTTTTAGGAATTTTTGTGTTCTAACTGGGTCGGATCTTTGTCATATGATCACCTAGTGTATGATCATTAGTTCTAATTAGTATCTTGGGTTTCTGGTTGAGTACGGGTTGGATATTAGGACTAGACATTCTTCTCTCTTTGTTTTGATACATAAGAGTAGCGAAATGGAACTGTGGTTATTTTAGTGAGGTTTGAGGAGTATTGTGATTTTTATTGGGCTTATTTCTTCATATGAGCTTCGTGAAGAGGTATACTTGATAGTGTGGTTTCAATAGTTTATTACTATATTCTCTTTAATTGTGAGGTCTCTTATTTGCATTCTTCAGAAGTGTGCTCTATGTCAGGAATTGTGTACATATTGGGTAATCTGGTTATGGATCTGAGTTGTGTTGGTTCATCAGTTCTGGTATCGGCTTACTTAGTCAGAGATCTGTCTTATTTAGATTGTTGTGATGCCTTTGGTTTGCTTTTTGTTTTGGTTGCAAGGAAAGGAATGAATTTATATTAAAAAAGGTTCACCCTTTGTTTTATAATAAGATTCATTTCTAGTTTTAGAGGTTATGATTTACGATAGTGAAATAAGGTAGTATCGATATTTTTTTTAGTTTTGGATCTTTCTTGAGTTACGATATTCCATCTTTCATCTTTAGATTGGTTCGCACGTTATATTTGTTTATGAGGAGGTTATCTTACTTACTTCATCCATATGAGTTTTTTTAATGTGTAGTAGGATATACAACATATCTTCCCAGCGAGGTTGGGTCACTTTAGCTCGGGTAGCAGGTTTGCCTTTGCTTTTGAGAATGTGTTGTTTATGGTTGTTATTGGATAATTGATGGGTTGTTTGTTTTTGTTTCCATTTGTCTACTTGAGTAGTCGGTTAGCTCTTAATGGTGCAACTTTTTTATGCTGAATGAGTGGTTTGGGTTTCTTTCGTGAGTTGGGTTTGTTTTGTGTACTATTGCTAGTTACTGTGTCAACCCTTGGTACTTAGTCTACAGGTCGAGTTCATATCTTTGAAAATTTAGTGGTCAAATTATTCTCTACCTAGGATTTGTTCTAGGTGTTGATTACTAATGGCGTACTTAGGTTTCATCGGTCAAAATGGGCTATAATGAGAAATTTTGAGTCTAGGCTTCAGATGGTTAGTTGGTCGAGTGATTTCTGGATTTGAACTTTGTTGATGTGATAGATGATTTGGTGTCCAGTTTTTGACTCTTGTTGGGTATTTGTTACTGTTCCTACTTTGGTTGGCACCATGTGGTTATTTTAATTGAGTATGAAGTGTTATGAAATGAATTCCTTTAGTGCATAAGCCTGTGATCTATTCAGTTTGATGATGTTAAGAACTTGGTATTTTTTAGTTTCTGGCAGTCAAGGTTCTG
Source organism: Withania somnifera (assembly GCA_039654485.1). Taxonomy (NCBI): domain Eukaryota; kingdom Viridiplantae; phylum Streptophyta; class Magnoliopsida; order Solanales; family Solanaceae; genus Withania; species Withania somnifera. The sequence continues at coordinate 12,493 of JBDJHY010960245.1, forward strand.
TGGAAGTGTTCCCTTGCCTTGGGAAGCCTTGTGAGTGGACAAACGGGTTTGTTGTGGTCTATTTATCCTTTATCTGAGTTCGATGCCTTTTTTCCTTATTTCTTCAAAATTTTGGGGACAAAAGTCGTTTTAGTAGTGGATGTTGTAATGACCCTTCCTGTCATTTTAGCTTTTTTCATATTTTCTAGTATCTTAGAGCTTTCTTGTAGTGGCCTTAAATCCTTTGTGACTTATTGGAACTGATGGTTAGGTTATTGGAGTTGTTCATTTGGTTGTTATGTTTGTTTATCTTTTTTAAAGACTTAATTTTGATACTGTTAACTCCAGTCAACATTCCTTGAATACGAAATCAAATTCGAATTCCAAAAGTTTTGCCCCGAATCATAGATTTTGGTCTAGAAAGACTCTTAATTTATGTTTTGGAAGCCTTGCTATTTTATCTCGTTTTGCATGTTTTGTGTGTATTGGAGTTCAAAATTTTGACTTCGATGGATTTATTATGATAGGAGTCTTTGATTAAAAATTTGACTGCACCATCGGCATCGAAATGTCGAGTTTGGGTTAGGTGAATGATGTTACCCATACCTTAATCAAGAAGTATAAAGAAGACAAAGTCAAATATAGAACCCAATCGAGGGTTGGGGTCGATCCCACAGAGAATGCAATGGTATACCACCTACTATGTTTTATTGTGTAGTACAGTAGCAAGTAAGTAATCTCTTTAAGTTGTGAACCAAGGTGATGAATACACTAGGACTATGTACTCCATAACTTTATAACTCTATAGGTGTTCGGTACTAGCATTCTATACCAGTGGTATGCATGTAAAATCTATAGGTTAACTTCACCCAAACGATTCCAGGCCCTAATCAGGTGACTTTACACTAATATCCGCCTTCTTATAATGTGTTCCATACCAACCGCCGATTATTGATATCGAATTTAATCATCTTTGTCAGATCTCAGGTTAATTAGATGGAATCTTTAAATCTCCGTTATAGTGTTGTTTTTCTAATATCTATCCCCCGCCAAGGCAAGTAAATAATATCTATCCCCCGCCAAGGCAAGTAAATAATACTAGAAAGTTCTTAACGTTGTCCACCATAAGGAAGCAATCAAATCGAAGAACCCGACGATACATGCACCACATATTTCAAGAAATTCTAATCGTACCTAAACGCACTTCATTAATCTATCATGGTTCCCAAAACCTAGTTGTGGTGTTTTAGATAATCATGTTTATGTTATTATTGTGAATAATCTATGAAGAAATCATAATAATAAAACTTACAATTGATGAACAGTGATTCGTAATGATAAAGATAAAAAGTAGTCTTTGATTTGCAAAATAAAGATGAAAAATCCCAAAATATGTTTTAAGTTACAAAGAAAGCTCAAACATAAAACCGAAAGTGTATAATGCGTGTGTAACCTTGACAAAAACCCTAAAATAATGTATATATAGACAAGGAAATTCAATCCCAGATCAAATAGGAGACAAATGGCTAATTTAGTTTGGACATGTAGTGGTACAGTCAATCCCACTTACCGTTCCCCAAAACTTATCAATTTTTCTTCAATTATTCAACAAGCTCTTCAAGACCATCCTCTGCATGGACCATAATGGCCTATTACGGTCTATTCTAGTTTTTGTTCCAACATACTTCATCATTTTTTTCTTTAACAAATCTTTAAAGTCTCAACAAGGTTCTTCCCAAATTGGTACAATCTGTGTTGCCCTCCGCCCTATCATATTTAGCAAATTTTCATCTTAGTAATCCAAGACCGTCTTAAATCAATCAATACGAACATCATCACGGTCTGTCCCATCTTTTTACAGACAGTTCTGTCTCCTATTTCTCCACACTTAGTTCAAATATTAGTCATTTTATCCTATTCTTCTCCGGTATCAAAATCCTTGGAAATACACAATAAATATATAAAACTCATAAAATATTGCGCAAGAAAAATTTGAAAACCTTTGTTTTAGGTGTTGCTAGTTCCGTAATTGACCAGCACATCAAGACCCCCAAGTTAGAGCTGTTAGTTGTCCTCAAATGACA
>JBDJHY010960354.1:0-13600 GCA_039654485.1 Withania somnifera
TATGTTATATTTCACATATATTGTTGGAAGGATGTTGGGTACATTTTCCTTCATTGCCTGTGATCCTGTTATATGATTAGCTAGTGATATCCATCTATGTGACACTTGATTTGTACTTGAGTTGCTAGTTTTTCTATAATTGTACTGTTTTCTTCTTTGACCCTTTTTCTTGCACTCTGTTATTTACTACTTTTAATATTGTTATATGCTCAGTGGGCCCTCGAAGCCTACTGGGTACGGGTTGCTTCGACCACTTGTACTCATACTATACTTGCACATGTGTAGATCAGAGTACAGGTTCTCGTTCGTGATATACAGACAACTGTTTGTTCGGATATTATTCACATCAGAGATTTAGGGTGAGCTTGGCATCCAGCTTGTTCCTTCTTCTCTTCGGACTAATGTTTGGTTGATCTCTATTGTATTTCGGAGTCATCTTTATACTACATTTACTTCAGTTTATCATTCTGTACTTAGTGGTTCATTTGACACTGATATCGAATTTTTGGTAGATTATGTTATTTTTTAAGACTTTCGTAAATTATTATGTTATCTTGACTTTTCATATACTTTCGCATTTAATGCATTAGTCCTCCACTTTGGCTTTGGACTGCGGAGTTGGTTCTCCTACTGGTGGTATAGTAGGTGCCATAATGATCCGCGAAATTGGGTCGTGACAGAATGTACCATAGGGGCATTTGAAAGTGGTTTTGTCTTGATCTTCAGGTGCTTTCGCAATCTAGTTATATTTGCTGTACCCATCTAAAAAGTAGTACCATCCCCGACCGTCAAGGTGGTCCAACATCTTATCCATAAATGATACAGAAAATTTTTCTCCAAGAGTAGCAACATTCAGCTTTCGATAATCCATACAGATCCTCCACCCGATCACAGGTCGATGTGGGATTAACTTATATTTTTTCATTCACCACCACTGTTATGCCTCCTTTATTTGGTACACATTGAACTGGACTCACCTATTTGATATTCCTAATTGGGTAGACAACCCCGACATTCAACCATTTAATAATTTCCCTTTTAACCACCTCTTTCATAGGTGGGTTAAGTCTTCTCTGGTGTTCTTGGTTTGGCACTCTATCAGCCTCTGACTCTATATGATGTAAGCAAATGCTCGGTAGAATACCAATAATATCTGCAATAGTCCAACCAATTGCCTTCCTTAACTTCTTCAAGACATGGACTAGGACTGTGACCTACTGATCCATCAAATGTGCTAAGATGATCACTGGCAAAGTGTTTGTTCCCAGGAAGGAATATTGTAAATGTCTTGGGAGTGCCTTGAGTTCTAAAGTCGGGGGCTCTTCAATCGATGGTTTTGCTTGTGGCATCAGCCTATTCTATAGGTGTATGTCGATCTTTATAGGTTCATACAAGTAAAACCCTACCCAATTAAGGCATTTACAGTTTTCAAATACATTTCAATCCCTTCACCATCGTAAGTCATCACAACGGCTGCCAATGGATCAATAAACAATTTCTCATCAACCTATTGTTCTTTGACTTCATCCCATTCTGCCGCAATAAATGATACCATATTCATATCCCTTTGCTGCTTCATTGATTTGTATATGTTGAATGTTACCTCTTTAGTGTTTAACTAAAATTTCATCTCTCCTCTCTCAACATCCACTAAAGCTCTTCCAGTTGTCAGAAATGATTTACCCAAAATTATGGGCACCTCGAAGTTAATGTTGAAGTTGAGGATCACAAAGTTGACTGGACATATAAGATTGTTCACCTTAACAAGAACATCAATAAAATTCCTGCTGGCCTTTTACAGACTGGTCAGCCATTAACAGCAGCATAGTCGTTGGTTTGGGGGATCCTAAGCCCAAATACTTGTAGATTTCAAAAGGTATCAGGTCGATACTAGCCCCTATATCAAATAGTGCTTGAGCAAAAATAGAATGTTCCAATAGTACAAGGAATAGTGAATGCTCCTGGGTCTTCTTTCTTTTATACCAAAGACCAAGATGAAGTAGCCCCACAATGATGAATATTATCTTCGGGCCCAAAAATGATTGTTCTTTATTAGTTACCAGATCTTTCATGAATTATCTTATCGGGCATTTTCTCAAGTTGCACCACCAGTATAACATTCACCGATAGTTGTTTTAACATGGTCCTAGACTTCATAAACTATCCATCTTCAACTTTCTTTTTCATTCTTTGAGGGAATGGGGTGGGGGTCGAGGCATTTCAGTTACCTTTTCTGGTTCTGTCTTACCCATTTCAATCATTGGATTCTTTCCCTTTAGTGATTCCTTCTCTCAAATCTTCTTTTGTGGTTGATTCTTTGGCTTCTCTGGTCTTTTCTCTAGATGGCTCTGGATCGACCAATAACTTTCCACTACGTGTGGTGATAGAGATACAATGTTTATGTCCCTTGGGACTAGATACCACATTTCTTCCATCTGATGGTTCAAAGAGGCTAACAATTATCCCATCTGAAACTCTAATTGCTTTATCGACCAGAAATGAGATTCGACCACTTGATAAATATTTTAAATCTTTCTTTTTATTTCTTTCAATATTTCCCCAAAAGATTCTACTCTCTGAAGTACTGTGGCCAATAATTCTTCCACCCTCAATTTATCAGTCACTTCCTCACGCTGCACTGGCTTCTAGTTACAGCCTCTCGTCTTCTGATCATAGGTGTCTTTATTCCTCTAATTACTATAGACCCTGTTATGATAATCTTTGTACTTATAAATTATCTTTTGTTTGGGTTCCGACCTTGGGTTCCTTAATGGAACTCCCCCGGATTTTACAGGTATCTAGGCTTTTCTTCAAAGTCTAACTCGATGCTATCATACTCACCTTCTTCATGAGATGCAATAGTCTTCAGTTTACCACATTTTCCACCTAACAATTACTGGGACATCAAATCAATCTACATCCTCAAGTGGGCCATATCCTAGTCTCTTTCTTCCTCTCTTCGGTGTTGTTCCGTCGACATACCATGTAATGACCCTCATGGGTATTTATGAGAAATATGTAATGTTTTGTATTTTAGAGCATTTCAGTAGATGCCCCAATTTATTTATGACTTTCTAGGACCGAGTATTTTGGTTTACTGGCGACTCGGTTGAGAAATATCTCAAATTGCCTGTTTTAGAGCCTAAAATTAAGTACTCATTGACTAAAGTCAACTTTCCTCAATATGATCTCGAAATTTATTTTTAACATTTCCATTAGTTCCAAAATACCAAACAAAGTCAAGATTGACCTTAAGTTCGTATTTCTGAGTTTTTGTTTGTAATTTGTGCTAATTTGCAGATTTTTGTTAAGTTTAAGGCTTAAAATGGAGCTTGGGTGGTCTTTCGATATTCGGATGTCATTATAGAATTCAGATTCTTCCATCAGCTCCGAATGGTGAATTTAGGCTACTAAGAGTATTGGTGTGTCTATTAGAGTGCTCGATGTAATTTTGAGTACCTTGGTAGAGTAGTATGTTTTTGGTTATTGTTGGTTTTAGGGGCCATTTTGCTTAAACTACCTTGGATAGTCATTTCGATTACTCCATTGGATCCGGAATATCGTTTCCATAATTTTTGCATATTTGGGTTGTTAAAATTGGACTTGGAATGCTCATTCTAGACCCTCAAAGTTTAGGAAATCTAGTTGTTGTGAAATTGCAGGCACATACCACCCCTATGAGGTATCCCTTGCGACCAAGGTACCTCCCTAGTGATCATCGCACCTGTGATGGTTGATCGCCACAGCGATGTCTCCACAATGACTCAAGTGGTCGCCCCAACAAAGAATATCATGGGGCACAACACTTGTTTTCCGCCCCTACGGCATCGTAATGGAAATTCTAGTTTCCTCCCTTGCAACATTAGTAGTAATCATAAATAGCTGCAACCCCTTCAGCTATTCCATTTAGCAAATCAGATTCTCGTCTTTTCTCTCATATTCTAAGGCATAAATTTGAGAAAAACTCATCTAATCTTAAAGATAATATTTCCAAAAGGTTCCTTGTATCTTCCCTACTTCTAATAACTTTGTTCTCTTTAGTTTTCATCAAATTAGGGTTTTCCCCATTGATTCCTAAAATAATAAAAAGGACTAATTTCAGTTTATATCAAAAGGAATGATTAGATTCTTGTTCCATGAATTATGTTAATCATTAGTTATCATTTCTTCACCGATTTTCCCTGTTTAAGGTCGTAAAGCATGCAAACTTTAACTCTAATAATAGAATCTGTCTCGGGATGATTTGAAGCCCTTCCCTTGCCTAAATTATGCTCAACTTTGGAGCATGAGTTTTCAGTAATAATAGGAACCCCGTGGCAATTTTTGTTTTCGATTCCAATAAGCGGGCCCATTTTAGGCCCAATCCAAAACTTAGTATAATTTATACCATTAGACTTGTATTGATATATGAAATACTATTTCGCAAGTTTCAGAGCAATTCGAGTTCATATGATATTAGTCGAAGTAGCATTTGCGAGCTTGTAGTGCTTTATCTTCAAGCAATAAGTAGGCTCCCTAGGGCTATCTCTGGGTATATAGCTTTTATAATTATACTAAATAGCATCTCTGTGATAGGTTTTATAGGTTTTTATTGTGTACTTAGACCACTTCTTCATTCTGTCCCCCATTTGTTCTGTATGTTGGCATTTGGTGAAATACGACACTCGTGACTTAGAATTAGCCTTGTCATGGCTTCAGGGTGACTCTGGAAGTAGTAGAAGGCTAATGTGTGGGTTTGTTTTGGGTGTAGACCTTGAGTTTGGGTTGTTGTATTGTGCTGCTAATTATAGTTTAGTTGTGCCTGTGCAGGGTATAGGCTGAGTATAAACATAAATATATATATATATTGACGTGTTATGCATTCATTTCACGAAAGGTTGAGCCACCAGCTACGGGTGAGAGTGCATTGGGGTTGGGGCCTGTATCACCACTTAATTTTGATGCCTTGGAGGCTAGATAACGGTAATAAGACTAATGATGGATGGCATAAACTAATAATTTAGAATATTCTGATAATAATATAAGTTAAAGGACCTTTGTAATGATTTTATACTCGGCGGTGTACTAAGTACCCGGTACTACTATTTCGACTTATTTTAGCCCAAGCTTTACACCCTGGCATTGGGAATTATCATTTGACTAATTAATGCTGGGACTTGAGACCGACTCCGTTCGGCAGTGAGTACAGCCGTTGACACTTGAGTCTATCATTGTACTACTGTGAGTACAACTTTTTTATACTATCACATATACTGGTTTGGAGGATTATTGATACAGTTCCCATGAGGACTTTGGTGATACATGACATTGAGGCGTGGGATGCCATAACCTGCCGATATTATGACTTAAGGTGTGGGACACCCTACAACTTACTAATACTTTGATATATATGTGAGGTGTGGACGCCAGATTTTGTACTTGTAAGGCTTATGGTATGGGATGTGAGATTATGATGATGTTAAAGATTGTACATGGTGGACATACCTTCATGGACCTTGCCTCTGGGCTATGGAGACACTGGGTTGGGGGTATAGGACAGAGTAGGGATATACTAGGAATACTTAGGGTAGCCTTCCATTGGTAATGCTTTCTGGGCCTACAGTACCATAGGAAAAAGTACACAGGACTTGTTACTTTGTAGTGTGTAATTATTTTTCTGCACTTGTTTTGTTTAGTGTACCCCTGGTCATATGAGAGGCCAGTGAGTGAACGTGTTTATTGTGTACGTTGCATTCCTTATAGGGGCTTCACAGTGTGTATATGTTTATTACATTACTATCATTACTGCTCTGTTGATATTACTGCTTAATGGATAGTTCTTATTATATGGTTTATTTTCCGTTGTATCATCTTATCATTCTTTCCTGTCTTACTTGAGGTTACTGGTATACCCATCCATGTTCTCTTCCTGTCTTATTTTGAATCTTGATTAATTATTAATATTATTCACATATACTACTGCGAGGATTATGGGTACATCTTTCTTTATTGCCTGAATCCTGTTATGTGATTCGCTAGCAATGACATGTTCTACTTTTTGCTTGATTCCTATCTGAGAAACTAGCTTCCATGATATCCTATTTGCTTCTTTGACCCTATTTATTGTCTTCCAATATTTACTCCTTTTATTATCATTATGTGCCTAGTGGAATCTCGAAGCCTACTAGGTACGGGTTGCTTCGGCAGCTTCTACTCACACTACACTTACCCATGTATAGATCCGAGTACAAGTACCCGATTGTGATTCACAGGTTGTTATTCGTGCATATTCTATTGTTTTTCAGAGACTAAGGGTGTGCTTGGTCCAAATTTTCCTTCTTCTCTTGATTAATATATAATTTCTATGTATTTTCAGAGATACATCTATATTAGACCTTTGATTTCATGTTCTGTACTTAGAGGTTTTATATTACACTGATAAATGGGAACTCTTGATTCTTTATATTTTCGCTTTTATTCATATATTGTTCATTATTCTTGTGCTTTCCACTTTTAGTATAGTAGTCCTCCGCTTCGACTTCGGACTATAGGGTTGGTTCTCCTACTGGTTGTATAGTAGGTGCCATCATGATTCGAGAAATTGGGTCATCACAAATTGGTATCAAAGCCCGGGGTTCGTCAGTGTCAATGTACAAAAGCAATGTCTAGTAGAGTCCTGCGGATCGGCGCGAAGACGTCCATTACTTTTCTTAGGTAGGCTATAGTGGCATGTAGGAAAATAATTCTTTCTTTTGAATCTTGTGTCGAGCGTACATTCTTGATGGTTTCTTGAAACTTCCTTACTTAGTGTCCTTGCTCTTTTGCAGATGCCTCGTACACATTCTTCAGCAACAAGGAAGACCACTAGTGTTCCAACTAGAGTACTGACATAGGTACCTACTCCTGATACTACCCAGAGGTCCTATCAGTGCTTGCAACACCTGTTGTAGTACCAGTTGCAACACTTATTGCAGCACATGTTCTAGTGCCAGTTATAACACCCTCTCCAGATATTCGTAACATCTTATGGCAGGGTCTCAGTTCCTATGGTGGTCCCTCTACTGATGGGACACAGTCAGTCATTCCAGCAACACAGCCTACAACTGCAGTTCCTTTAGTGCATCGAATTCTGCCTATTACTCCAGCAGATATTCCAACACCTGCTCAGGTCCTCTTAGTACCAGTTGTTTCTCCTACAGTTGAGCATCAGACAACTATGATAGATTTAAAACAGAAGCTCCTGACTAGCTTTCTGAGGTTGGATCCCTCTCGATTCACTGGATTCCCGAGGCAAGATGCACCCGAGTTTATTGATGAGTTCAAGGAGGTTTTGAGGAACTCGGTGTTTTAATGATCCACGATGTAGCTTTCACCACCTATCAGATGCATGATGCAGTGATGGAGGGCTTTTGTGGTATGTAGACCAGCAGGTTCACCTCTGCCAACTTGAACTGAGTTTTATGAGGTTTTTATTAGAAAGTTTATATTGAAGGACGAGTGACAACGTTTGAGGGAGGAGTTTAGGATGGTTGAGCAGGGATCGATGTTGGTGGCAGAGTATGAGGTTCAATTCCACCAGTTGTCAATTTATAGTGTAGAGTTTATACCTATTGCAGCGGAGAGAGTTTGCAGATTCTCTTATGGGTTGAGAGACAGGCTCCATGAGTTCATGGCTTTGCTAGTATCTGATGGTCGACTGTTTTAAGCCATGGTAGATCTTTCCAACTCTATGGAGGCTCTCTATTGTAAGAAGCGTCATTGCAATGACAAGAGGCAGAGGCATCAGGGAGGTTACAATGGGTTCTATTCTGGGGGATGTGGTCAGTTCCACTATACACAAGGCCAGTTGAACAGGCTAGTTCAGCCTTCATTAGAGGTTTCGTCACCTCCTCCTGCTTCGTTTTCTCTAGGATCTAGATCTTCACAGCATGGTAGTCAAATGGGTTTTGGAAGAGGTTCCCGACAGAGTAGGCCACCTGGGGCATGTTTTGAGTGTGGAATTATGGGCCATTATGCTAGAGCTTTTCCTTATAGGGGCACTACTTTGCCTGCTTCTCAGTCTATAAAAACTTTGAGATTAGTGCCTCTACTGGATAAAGGTGGGGCATAGGGTGACTATCGTAGTGGTGGCCAATGTGGTAGGGGTGGTGGTCGTTGTCGTCATGGTAGTGATTGCCAATTGTATTCTATTCCTGCTAGACCTGAGACTTTGGATTCAGATGCTATTATTACAGGTTTGATTTCTGAATGTTCTATGCTTGCGTTAACCTTATTTGATCCTAGATCTACTTGCTCTTATGTGTTGTCATATATTCCACCCTATTTGGGTTGCTCAGTGATGTATTATCTATGTCCAAGTGTGTTTCTACCCTGTAGGGGATTCTTTAATAGTTGATCGGGATATACGGTCATGCATGATCTCTGTTAGTGGACTTGACACTTGGGCTAACTTGATGCTTTAAGACAGGGTTGATTTTGATGTCATTTTAGGCATGGATTGGTTGTCCCCTCACCGTGCAGTTTTGGATTATTATGCCTAGCATTAGCTATGCCTGGTTCATCTCTAATTGTGTGGCAGGGTTCTAGTAGCTGTGCACTGACATGTTTTATTTATTTCCTTCAGGCTGGGAGGTTAGTAGGGAGAGGGTGTTTGGTATATTTAGCTTGTGTTCATGATATTCAGGCCAACATTCCTACTCCTGAGTCAGTTTCGGTGGTTTTTGAGTTTCTTGATGTATTTCCGACCGACCTACCAGGCCTACCACCAGAGAGAGATATTAACTTTGCTATTGATTTATTGCTGGGCTCTAAGCCTATTCCTATTGCTCCTTATCGCATGAATCCTATATAGTTGAGAGAGTTGGAGGTTTAACTCCAAGATTTATTAGATAAGGGTTTTGTTCATTATAGTGTGTCACCTTGGAGTGCGCCAGTTCTGTTTGTGAAGAAGAAAGATGGTACTATGAGCATGTGCATTGATTATAGGCAGTTGAACAAAGTCACGGTAAAGCACAAATATCCTATGACAAGGATTGATGATTTATTTGATCAGCTTCAGGGGGCTGCAATGTTCTCTAAGATTGACTTGAGATCCAGTTACCGACATGCGGATTCAGACAGAGGATATTCCTAAGATTGTTTTCAGGACCTGATATGGCCACTATGAATGTCTAGTTATGTCCTTTGGTCTGACTAATGCTCCAGCAGCTTTCATGAACTTGATGTATAGGGTGCTTAAGCCGTACTTGGACTCTTTCATGATTTTATTTATCGATGATATTCTAGTGTATTCGTGGAGTAAATCCGATCATGAGTAGCATTTGAGATTGATTCTCCAAACGCTGAAAGAACACATGCTTTATGCAAAGTTCTCAAAGTGTAAGTTTTGGTTGGAGTCCATTGCATTTTTAGGAAATGTAGTGTCCAAGGCTGGGAATGCAATCGATCCAGTAAAGATTCAGAAAGTGCAATATGTGACGTAAAGTACTTTCACATTAGTCACCATAAAAAAATTTAAGGATAAGCAGAAGGGGATCATGGGGTTATCAATGACCATTACCCTAAGGTTATCACGTAGAACCAATCATCCAACCCTAACTCGAAGAACTTTCAAAAACAACCTACATTTCGACCTCACAATACTCCAAGACATTCCCAACCTGCATTTCTACATTCAAGTCCTAAACCATTTAATCCCCCACAAGAGCACCAAGCTTTTGTGACTAATCAAAACTGAAACCAAGCTCCTCGAATGAACTAGTCATATCACTTCCACAATATCACCCAACATACTCCTACCAAGATAAATAATTCCAAAACCCCTTGTATGATGATGATTGGAATGAAGATGAAGTTTAGGGGCATGAAGTTAGGGATGTCTACGATGAGCCAAGGGATGAAGTGGACCATAAGAGTTTGTCCAGATCCAATATTATGGGGAAAGAAGAGGTACATATGGGAATTGTACAGGTGATAGGTGGGATAATAGAGAAGATAAGACTTGGGAGGATGGAGGGCATATGAATGAGTTTGACTGGGGTTTGAATACTATTAAATTGATGCTTCCTAAATTCAAGGAAAATAGTAACCCAAAAGAATTCATTGAGTCAAAGTTACAAAGAGAAAGGATTTTCCATACCAAAAATATTTTGAGTCCTTAACAGTAAGTATGATGCCACTCAATTTGAGGGATACACATCTGCATGGTAGGAATATAAAAAGAGAGAATTGGAGAACAATTATGTGTATGCCATGGCTGATTGGCAAGAGTTGTTGGTTGTGATGGATATTAGGTAATTTCCACCTGATTAATATAAAGAGGTCCTTAAGAAAGTATACATTGTACATCAAGGTGCTAGGACTGTTGAAGAGTACTATGAAGAGTTTGAGAATTTGAAGATGAAGTCTAATCTTGAAGAGCAAGTGCAATGTACAGTGATCCCATTCGTAGCTAACATGAGTTATGAGATTTCAAGGACAATGAAATTGAAGAATTATACTAAACTTTAAATGGACTTTCATGATGCTTTGAAGGTTTAAGAGGATGTGAAAGAAGAGAAGATGACCAAAACCAAGAGCACTTCTACCTCCACATGGGGTAACAAAAAATAATGGTGAAATCATCAACTATGCAAGAATATGTGAAGATGATGGTAAGTTCAACCAATAAAAGGATGAGTCTAAATTAAAATATAAGGTAAATCCCAAAGGTACTTATCCTAAGCCCAACCAACCTCGTCCTTCTACCATTCAATGTTTTAGATGTCAAAGAATAAGGCACGTTGCAAGTGAATTTCCAACAGAAGAGAAATTGTGGATTTTCATGATGGGTATAGAACTGAGGAAGATGATAACTGTGAGAAGTGTGGTGATGATGAGGAAAATGTAAAACACAATAAGGAAGACTCGAGGTTAGAGAAAGAATTTATAGAGAAAAATGTTACTTTGGGTGGGATCTTACGAAGGGGAGATCCTCTTATGTTGGAAGAAGAGAAATTGGAGAAGAATGTGAATTTTTCTCTTGTTATAAGAAGGCTAATTCATATCTTGTTATGAAAAGGGTATTGAATGCCATGTCTTTGGACAATTGTGGTCAAAGATAAAACCTATTCCATGCTAGATGCAAGATTCTTAATGAGGTTTTTTCTTTAATCATTGATAGTGGGAGTTGCACAAATGTAGTATCTCGGTACTTTGATAGAAAAATAGGAATCTCCAAATCAATCATCCGAAACCATAAAAACTCTGGATCAATGAAGATGGAGATATGAAGGTTCTCAAGCAAGTGGTGATTAGATTTTGTGTGGGCAAGTATCAAGATGAAGTACTTTGTGATATTGTACCTATTCTTGCTTACCATTTAGTTCTTAGGAGGACTTGGAAATTTGATAGGGGCGTGACACACCATGGGAGGACCAACAATTACTCCTTTGAGTTTAAAGGACGAAAGTTTGTGTTTTCTCCATTATTTCCCTATCAAGTGATAAAAGATTATACTATCATAAGGAGACTTTGATAATAAAAAAATTAAAGCAATGTAAGGTGGATAAGAAAGGGTTGATACTTGTGAAAATTAAGAAATCCTTGATTCTAGAATATGAGTTGATGGTGAAAGAGGGAACCAACAATCCTTGTCAACACTTCATGTGCACCAACCAAGGGACTTGCACTTTACCTAGTCCCCTTTTTTCTATTTTGAAGGGTTCGGATAATATAAAATTCAAAGAGGAATCCCTAAATATTCTTCTTCAACATGGTTCAGAAGGTCAAATGGGGCTGTTGTCTAAGGAGACCTAACTTTAGATAAACAAAGAAGGGTCAAATCAAGGAAGCAATCATAACCAACTGCCAAGGGTTGATAAGTGATTGACATGGATGGGTGAGTCTTATTTCCCTTTGAAAAAGTTAAAGGAGCCACCTAACAAGGTAGATCCTAAGGAAGAAGAAGTGGACTAAAACTCAAGGTCCAAAATGATTAAAAAGTATGAACGAATTTGTGAGCAAAGCATAGAAGTCCAAAGAGTAAATTCAAGGATTCTTGCTAGAGGTATGTACCTAATTCCTATTCTAAGTGTTCCTTGGATGCATATGGGTGGAATCTTTATTAAATTTGATTTATCCTTGTGTCCATTCCATTCTTTTGGATTCCTTCTAAACTCTTATATTGAATGATATTGAAATAATTTGATGATATGGGATAAAACTTGTGCATCCCAATATTTTGGAAATTGATGAGAGTCCATGGATCATTGTTGTGGCCCTTTACTTGTGTTTCACTCCTTGTCACACTTGTGTGGTTGGGAAAGTCGAGTTGGGTAAATAGACTCAAGAAGACCTATTTGATGGATTAAGTGGAGGAGACCCATATTCTTGGGATGGTTCTATGCTTTTATTTGATCCTTTGCATATAGGTACCTTACTCTCTTAGCAAGTACCTCTCGTTTGATTTCATTTTGAAGGCAAATAGGTTGAAGTTTGATAATGCCAAATGATTAAAGACCCTCATTTTAATCTTATGTTCTTTATGTTAATTGAATAAACATTGTATTCAGATTGAGTTGTGTTGTAGCCTTACATATTAGTTATTCATGAGGGGATTTAGGTTCCTTGACCTTTTCCTCTACTACCAATTTGCATACAATGATATGGTGGATGGTGTTACATATATTTTGTATGTGAATTGTGTGGAATGTGGTGTGCGCCCACAAGTTATGCTTTCATTCATGACTCTTTCACTTATGATGGCATACTTGTTCGTTTCTCATGCTACCTCTTATCTTTTAGTCATGTTCATACTTATATTTGGGTTTCATGTTATAGAGGGGCGTTGATTTTTAGGTTAAGTGATGATAATTCTCCAATGGAATGGTACTTTCCCCATCTTGACCTCAGAATTCAATGTGAGCAAGATAGTTGTGTTGTGATTGGGAACTATCTTCTTGGTCCTACTTATGTAATAGCAAATTTTTGGTTGTCCATTGTTTTGGATTCCCTTAGCTTTGAGCTTGTTTATACTAACCCTTGTGCTAACCCTTATACCATGAGGAAAGTTTGGATTTTTCTTGTACTTTTCCTTGTAGGTTATCTCGTGGAATCGAGGATGAATCCTTTATAAGAATGGGAGGATAATATGACATCAGAAAGCACCAAGCATGATAGAAAGGGAATCCAAGAAATGGTCAATGTAAGAGCATTAATGGAAGCTTCAAAGAACTTAATTGAGTGCTAAAATAAGCAAACAAAGGTGTGGAGGATCGCTTGGAGAGCTTTGGGGACCTAATGTGAAGGAACCCAAATTGAGATTACCTATTTGTCACATTAGGTCACTTTTGGGCCTAATTGTGATATTTACAAAGTAGGATAGTATAAATAAGAGGTCTTTCAATTTGGCATTAGTTTTTGATGAATTGAGATATTCTCTCTTGAGTGTAGCTATTTCATAAATTTAATCTTGAGTGTAGCTATTTCGTAAATTTAATATAGTAGGTTGATTCCTAACCTTAGGTTAGATTGTAGTTGTGTGACTTTCTCGTAAACATTGATGGGTGTATCCTTCATTATTGAGCATTGGTTGGCTAGGAGTGGGTGTATCTCTCAGTTGATCAACTACTATCTAACTTAA
>JBDJHY010960789.1:0-14553 GCA_039654485.1 Withania somnifera
TTTTCTTCACCATTTAAACCCTAAACACCCTCAACCCCCCCCCCCACCCCAATTGAAATTCTTGGATACTTTTATATGGTATTAGGTAGAGTGGGAAATTCTTTTTCCTCAAATATCACTTGATTATTAGTTGATTTTCACTCAATTTCTCCTAATATTTATCAAAATCCCCATCTTCTTCACCTTAAAACCTCTATGGATGAACCTGAAGTTCTTGGGTCTGTATTATTAAGCTTAAAAAGTATTGGAGGACGTATATAATCATTTTCCCTCATTATTTTGTAAGTTTCCTTCATTAATTAATTGATTTTCATTAAAAAAAAGTCCCAAAATAATTCAAGTGTGTTCTTTACTCTATTGCACTCATTCAAGCTTCTTTCTTGTTCAATTTAGCTTCAATTTTGGTAAGAGTTCCCATGATATGGTTAATGTTTTGATACTTTTTGTTAAAGATTCAATTTGCATGCCTGTAGGACTATTTTGACCAATATTTTAACCCAAGTATTTCATAACTTTATAGGTATCATTTGACTCATATAAATGTATAGATTCTTAATTTTCTAGTTGTGTGATCTTTGGAATTCATTTGTGCATTTTTTGGGATTTTAGAGCAGTTTGGAAATCTTTTGTGTTGTAGTTGCGAGCCTGGCTACAGAGGATAGGTAGGCTATGTCTTACGATCTTTGACTGGTCTTATATAGGTAGTAATTGTGGTATGTAGACATCCTTGGATTGGGATTTCTAGGTTGACACCCATGACTGCTCTTTCGATCCGCTTCTTAGCTACGTATTGTTAAAGCATTTGCGATTATAGTTACTTTATGACCTTAGTGGTCTTTGGGGTCTCTGGAACATAGATGGTGGGTTTTACCTATGAGTACCTGATATTCGACTTGGTTGGTTATGCTTGTTGTCTAATCAGTTCATTGGCATGGCCGATAGGATCTGTTATAGTACTATTGTGTTTAAGTACATTACCATGATGAAACTGGATTTAATAATTGGTTTTTACTATTTTTGTCCAAGAGCCTAAAGTTGTTGAGTTTTAAACCTTGCATCGCCGTATGTGCCCATTTTTAGTATGATAATCTTAAAATAAGAATTTTCAAAATATTTTACCAGATTTGATGATAAAAAGGGCTAAATAAAAGTTAATCATTGTGCTGAGTTATTAGTAGCTCTGATTGAGGTCATGAGTTAGATGTATTCATTTCAGATTTACACCCATTTTTGACTGGGTGCAGTCATTGACACTGATTCAGATATTGATTTGTCGTAGGTTAGAGATTGGTGTATGTTCATGTAAGTTATGGTTACATTATGAGTTTCATAAGCAGGTTTTGGCCTCCCATGGACCTTGTCGATCTAGTCTTGCGGGTGGCCATTGGAGGGATATATGGTGGAGTAGAAGGTATACGAGTTGTGGCCCTCTATGTGGTCCTGCCTGAATGGCTTGAGGCTCAGGGAAGGAGCATACATATTCTCTTTACTGTCTTGCCATCATACCATCCTTTATATCTTTTTGTGGTTGTTGTTTGTGGTTTGTACTCTCTGGTAGGAAAGGGTACTGAAGGGCTTTCTTTCATCCTTGTGTGTTTACTTACTTACTTACGTATTCTATCGAGATGTGCTTCAATTAATAGATTATATCTTATGGTATCCCTCTCGTTTTTATCAACTAGATCTTGTGAGATCCTTTTACATGTTCATTTGCTACATCTTAAGGGATCCCTTCTACATTTTGTTATTTCTGTTGTAGTTAGACCACCATCCTATCCCCATTATTTGAGGTTACCAATATTCCCCCATATCTATTAATTATTTGCATCTCTTACTAGTTGAGAATGGATTTAGGTACTTTCTTTCACTTGTTTTCCTTAACCTTCCTTGTTGTAGCTAATATCTGAGATATATTACCTGTCTTCATCCTATTAGCTAACTTTCTATGTTATTGATCCTTGTTTGATTTCTGTGACTTATTTTCCTTATTTGCTTACTTACTGCTTTTATTATATATAATCCTAGTCGAACTATGATCTCTATTGGGTACCCATTGCTTTTGGTACTCATACTAGACTCTACATCTTATGGTGTATATTCGGGTATCAGTGGTCCACGTTCATTAGGGGTTCGTGTTGAGATCTTGTTGCTAAGGTAGACGATGGCTTCTTGCATGCTAATCATATCTTTTACCTTACTTGTTATCTATTTCTAATATTATTCCGAAACAGATGTTGTATTTCAATTTCAGACATTTTACTCTCGTGTTAGTGGCTCATGTATATGGATATCCAGTTTTAGGGTTATATTTGAATTATTATAGACTTACGCGTATCCATGTCCCTTATTTATATCTTATATTCCATAGTTTATTCTTCTTACTTTGCATACTTGTTGGGGTGGTTGTCCTACGGTTAGATGTAGGTTCCCTCATGACCTGAGAAATCGGGTCTTGACAGGCGCACAGACCACATACCATCAACTCAAAATCTTAGAACCAGTATCTCATAACCAGTAGTAGCTGAAGTATCTTAATACATGTGCTCAAACTCATTTTGCTTCTAAATTAGTTTCACTCAAACTCATTCTGCTTCTAAATTAGTTTCAAATATCAATATACATTCTTGTCCTCGTGGTGTTCTAAGAATAGGTCAAATAAGCTAATACTCAACCTCTGACCTCAAAATGAAACTCCAATTGCTAGCAAGATAATCATACCTCGTGCCAGGTTAAAGGCTTGTATTAGAATGAGTAGAATAAATAAGTATCGGGTGCCCAATCTATAGTTGGTTTAAGACAAGTTATGAAAGTCATTTATTAGAATTTATTATCAAAATTCAAATTTACTAATCAATTTCACGATAATATTATGCAGCCATATGTAAAAATCGGCCCTTAAGCATATGAAAGATTTCAAATCAGTGATGTTAGGCCTCGACCCTAAAATAGTAGAAACTAATGTAGAAAACCATTTTTAATGTTAATGTTGTGCACAACCACTATCAACAAATCCATAATAATTGTACCGGTCCTGCGAAGGCTCAGAAAGCTCGATAACATATAATAATAGATTATTAATGATTGAGACTGACGGACATTCCTAATAGCCCACCGCACTAAGTTCCAAAGTTAAACAAGGCCATATCAGGGCAACAAATGTGTAATCATAACATCTACCACAAGTATCAAAGCAATAGATCAAAAAATGAGTAGAAAGGAACAAACTAGGGTCAAAGGTAAAAACCAATAAAACCATACAAAGGATCCTAAGTAATACAATTATATCATATATATGTCTAGTCTAAGATCGATAAACCGTAGCCTACCTGCCATCTGAATAAAGGTTCGCAAATATTGGGTCTTAGCTCAAACTGATCCATATAGATCCAAATGAATACGCAACTGCAATATATATATATATATATATATATCAAAACAAAAAAATGATAAGAATATTCCTAGAATTCTAGCTGGTCAAGATCCGAGTAAAAAATAGGCCCATGGGCTCTACAATATAAAGCTCTAGACAAAAAATGCCAACAGATTCCTCTTACTACGAGGAAAATATAACCAAAGTTTGGACTCAAATCATGCCCAAAATAGACCCAAAAAGAAGAAAGAAAGTTATGGTGAAATTGAAAATTTAGAAGGTAAAATACAAGGACTTTACGGTGAAAACTTACCAATCATCGATGAAAAATAATTATGAATAAGCCTCAATACTTTCCAAGCTCAAATAAAAGAAACCATGAAGAATCAATAGAAAAATACTGATTTAGAGTGAAGAAAAAGGTTTGGTACAGTACATCGTGATCACATGCAAAAAGACTCGTGATCGCATAGCGTGAAATGGCCAACATTTGTGATCCATGAAAAGGCTTTGAGATCGCATAGACAAAAAATTCTAACACTTCCCAATTGCGTGAAAAAGTTTTGGGATCACATAGAATATAGTGAGGCATACCAGCAACTAAAAAATAATTGTATTTCACATTCTTTTGAATGGTCTTTTGCGACTCATTCGAAACCCCGTCGAGACAAACTATGTATGAAAATTTCAAGAAAATGGCATTTTAGACCCAACAAAATTAACAAAATTTCAATCTATGAAATTTCTAATGAGATGTTGAACAAAATCAATACTAGGCTAAAAATACACAAATTTCAGTAGTGTACCCAAAATGAATCTAGCTAACCAAAGACTCGAAATAACGATTTACCTAAGCCAAACATAACATTTTGGAGCTGACGGTGCAATTGAATTTTCTATCTGATGCTTCTATCATCAAAAATTGACCAAAGTCAAACTTCCAACTCCAAAGTAACTAAAAACTCAAAAACAGGTACAAATTAATATTGAAGGCTTCCGAACTCGAAGTAAAACCCCGTCTAAATCAAAATTCAGTTCTTGAGCTAACGAAAATGTCCCAATATATTTTTATGTTCATTTGTGAAGAATTTTTATTGAAGTCAACGATTTCTAAAGTTAAGGATCTAAAATAGTGGAACGGCTATAAAATCCAAATAAGCAGCTCAAGCATCGAACCATCAGTAGCAAGTCATTCCACATATTAAATTATTGACTCTAGAATAATCTTCGAAGAACACAACATTGAAATCACCCATACATAGTAAAGACTTTGGTCGCTGAAGGAAAGCTCTAAAATACCAAAAAAGAATGTATATGTAAATACTAAAATGACCGAAAGTGTCATTACAGTTTAACACTAACATAATGAAAGAGAACTGTCTATACCATTTTATTCTAGATAACATATGAAGTGGGGAAATAGTTATTTAATGATTTGCTGAAATACTCATTACTTAATCGAAATTTTATCGGACTATAATTTAATCCTGGTGACATATATCGAAAATGTTCGCAAACAAATATGAATCAACTGTATTGCATTCAATGACTTCTGAATTATAATTTTACATCAAGAATAGAGTGTGTTTTAATATTGTACAACTTCAAAAATAAATTCAAGATATAGAGAATTTATTCATGTTAAAGAAGGTAAAACTCAATAATATTAGTATGGCATTATGGTAAACGAAAGCCTAACCTAAAATAATAATAACTGCTGAATTCTAAACCCACTTTTTTTCTTATATAGTATACATGCCTTCTGGTGAGAGGGTCCTGTCTTCCTTAAATCTAATCAAAGAAACATTAGTGATCTTTATTAGTATGAAAGAAGAATTCTAGACCTATATTGAATTAATTTGAAAAACAATAATATATAGTTAAATAACATAATAAAATCCAAATCACAATTAAAAGTGAAGAATTCATTTTCAACTAATTATACGTATATTTCATATATAATACTTAATAATAACCTTATATTTTAAATTTAACAAATAATTTTAGTTAAAGATAACTATAATACAATGAATAGTACATCAAAGTATAGTTAATAACATAATCAACACCAAATCACAGTTAACGAAAGAAAGAGTGAAAAAATGAGAGAATCCTTTGAATTTTTGGCTACTTGATTCGACGGCAATATGTTTATTTCGTCCAATTTTATGATAAAAAATTTTCAGCAAAAAAAGAAATGCATAAAATTATCAAAAAGAAAGAATTCGTTGTCAAATATTTAAATGTATAATTTATATATAATTTCTAAAGCTATTAATTAAAAAAATAATTAAAAAATGATGACGATGAATAATGCAAGAAGATGACATGAATCAAAAAATAAGAAAAGAAGAAAACATAAAAAGAGAAGAAGACCCAATTTCCACAATTATGAGTGTGCTATTTCCTCAAATCGTTTGATGCAAATATAAATGACAAGGAAAGAAAAATCACGGGAAGCTAAATAAATAATGTCGTTCTTTTAATATATCTTATAAAATAAAAAATAATTTAAATTTAGACACTTGTACGACTTGTAATAAGTTTTTTTATTATACCTAAAAAGGGACTAATTACAAGGAATTAGAAAAGTAGAAAAAGGTTTTGTAAGGAAAATTTCCTTAAACGACAACTCTTTCGCGGAATATAGGGGAATCTTTCTTGAGATCTTTATTAGAATAAAATATTATTAGTGTTTAATATATATCTTAGTATTTAGGTATAATTATAATTTTATTGGAGTAATGAGTGAAAAGACTAATTTATCCATTAGGGAGAATTTTAATGAATGGTAAACAATTTAAATCATTTTAAGGGTCTTTACACTTTTAATATAACTAGTTTAAAGTATTTGCCTTGCACGTGTATCATGCCTCTCGATCAAAATTTGAACGAACCTAAATTTACAAAAACCTTTTAATTTATTGCAATTTTTTTTTTTGTTATATTTTTTCTTGAGAAATTGTTATTTGAATTAATCCCAAAATACGTTTAAGACATAATTATTTTTCAATGGACCAAAATCGACTATAAATTGATATAAAGGATTTTAGTTGTATTTGGGTTTAAATATTTAGTAATGTTACCTGAATTGTTGTGAAAAATATAGAGTATGATAGCCTCTTTTGTGTTTTTCATATTTCTAAAGATTCTAAAATTTTACGGCCAATAAACTCCAAAGTTGAGCTCCATAATGAATATAAAAAAATGTATGGTCATACTCTCTAAATGGATCCTCGGAACCTCATGAACAAAAATTACATATTCTATCCAAAAAAAAATGATATTTCTAACTCAATAGAACAATCAAATTACGTATCCAAGTTGTCCTGGCCTGATATTGACTAAAATTAAGTCTAGGCTTAAGAAACTAAAAAGTTCAACCAAAAGATGAAAATACCCATCTAATGCCCCGAAGAACTAAACCAACCTCTCCTAGACCTAAAAATCATCTCTGGAACCCAACAAAATCAATGGAATTGAATTTCGATCTTTCTACCCCTAAATGTTGATTAATGTATGACCTAAACTTAAACTTTTTCCAATATCTTATCTAAGCAGTCTAAATCATACTAAAAGTCTCAGGAACCCAAAAAGGTCCCTCTAAATAAAAATCATATTTTATTCTAGTAAGATTGATGACAATTCTTGAAGCTTTGAAGCTTTAAAATTCTGAATGTTGACCAAAGTTAATCCTACTAACTTTCAAAGTGAAAAAATGTCACCAAACTCAACCAAAAGCTTTAATTTCTAAACCATTAATTCATCAAGCCTAATATATCATAAATCAACTATGAGAAGGAGTAAAATGTTCATTTTGCATAAAAAACAAAGAAATATCATACTGAGTTATTTGTTCATCCTTCACTAAAAATTATGTTCATATCAAACATATGAAAAAAATATATTGTAATTGTTAAAAAGTTTAAGATGTAAACTCCAAAATGTCACCACCACCTAAGTGAATTTTTCCCCAGGACAACACCTCCATTATACACCATAAAATCTGAACTCTTGGATCAAAACTCTAGAACCCACCCAAACAGAAATGACTACCATGATACCAAAACCTAATCATGAATTTAACTAAATTAGAATATTCTGAATCATAAGATAAAGATAAATAAAAAATCTTTCAACATCACAACTTGAAACTCTAGTTGAATATCTTTCAAGAATGAAAATAAAGACAAAACACCAATATCTACTTGTATAATCTCCAAAACAACAGCTCTAAAACAATGGTTGAGCTAGTATCCCTTACGCCGAGCTAGTTTACCCTCCTTTCAAATATCTAAAACATCCTTCATGCTTTACACAAATTTCTTTACTGATCATGTGTTGAAGTCACAAACCTATATTTCTGTAGAAACCTCTTATGTACACTAAATTACGCGAGTTTTGTCTTGAATTATTTGAGGAAATGTTAATTGGTATCAATAATTTCATACTTTAAAAGTTAAGAAGTGTTGTAATAATTCATCACATTGTAAAAATATGCAAAGAAACAATTTATATTTTGTAAATAAAATTTGGAGGAACGAAATATGGAACTGCTCCAAATTATTTTTATATATTTGGATTTCTAAGAATATCAGAGTGACTTTCTTCTATATCTCTCCAAACCCCAAAGGATTATAAATGTAATTAAATAAAGTTCAACCATATATACATGATATACATGTATCAATATCAGAGTATACAATTTAAAATATAGATCAACACTTTGATTAGGGGATTTAACTATAAGAGAACATTTAAATATTTTTTAATTAAAATAGAATTCATAATATGTAAGTTTGAGAAATATTTGAAAGACTCTTCAAATTTCTTAGATTATTCAACAAATGCTATATGTCAGTTTATTATCTTGTTTGCTTACATGAGTAGGTTTAACTTTCTTCGGGTATTTATCCAGTTATTTACAATAATGGTCTAGCTACCATTGGAGCAACCATAATTATTAACCATCAAAAGATTATATTTTTCAATTTCTATTATCATTAACTAGAAGTAGTATTTCACAAACCAAATACTAAATACTTATGTTTTCTTAATAAGAATAACTCTTTTGGTTTAGTTTTACCATCGAATTAGATATACAATATTAATCCTTGTGATGTCTAATAAGTTCTTGCACATAGAGGTTTATGGTTATGAAACGATACTCTTGATTATTCTTATTTCATCTTATTTTTTAGATCATTAAATTTATCATGGAAAGTATAACTTTAAAGAAATCCTAACAAATCTTTGAGTTTGAAAATAAATAGTTGTAATGACCCTTCGTGTAATTTTAATATTTTTACACTTTTTTTGCATCTTAGAGCTTTTCTATGGTGTCCCTAAGTCATTTCCATGGGTTCCTGGGTTATTCTTCTGGTTATTATATTTGTTTCTTTATTTTAGATTCTTAACTATTAAAATCATTGACTTCAGTTAGCATTCCTTAAAATTAACTTATAATAAAAGTCTAACAGTTTCATTAGATCTAAATGAAGACTTTTTTTTAGATGAACTCGTTGTTTTTGTATATAAGACTTCATTGTTATTTTATCTTAGTTTGCATGTTTTAGAGTTTGAAAGTTTAACTTTTATAAAATTTCGATGATCGAAGCATTAGATTGAAAATTCAACTATGTCAACAACTCCAGAATGTCGAGTTTGGGTTAGGTGTGTTGGTGTTCGATTTTCAGACTAAACAGGCTAATTTTGTGTCCTTGGTTTGAATTTTTTAAATTTAGGATGAGGGTGGAACTTAGTCAATATTTTGTCGAAATGATCTTGGATCGTAATTTCATATGTGTTATTGAATCTTAAATATTTCTTCTATGTAGGTAGTATATTTGGTTTGTGTTCATTGGGTTCTAAACCGGATTTTCAAATTTTACTTTTGGCAGGTTCGAATTCTAGTAAACAGTTCTGTTGTACCTCAATTTTACTCTGCACGATCGCATAGGTCCTTCATATAATTGTAATGATCTGTTAGAGTAATCTATGCAATCACGCTCTTAACTATCATGACCCTTTAATCCAGTCTACTTTTCAATCAAAATATTTCCCCATTCGATCACAAAGAACAGTCCCCTCTAACCATGCGATCACGACATGTTTCTCAAGTGATCGCGAGGCACTGTTCAGGAAAGCTATAAATACCTGAAAAACCCCAACTCTATGTAAGATTGGTAAAATTTAGGATTACGTAATTCCATCTTTTCTTTGATTATTGATAATTTTTTCACTCTAATATTATTGAATGTCATCCCCTAATTATAAAATTTTTCAACTATTTTTTTCTCTTTATTCATTGATTCTAACTTGTTCTTAAATTCACAATGTCTCCAAACCTTTCGTGCAAAGACTACTATTTCCAACTCTAAGTTATGAGTCAGGTAGTTGCACTCATAAATCTATAATTGTCTCAAGGTATAAGAAATCACACAACCTTGTTTCATCAACACACAAGCTAAACCACTACTTGAAAACTCACAACACAGGAAGAAACTCTAACCCTCAACTAACAATGTGAATACTAGAGCATAAGAAAAATGGAACTCTTGAGGTTTGAGGGTTATATTATGTTTCGAGTATTAGAGATTTAATTCTGTTGATTCTTTTGATGCTTATAGTTCCATATATTCCTTCCATTTAGTTAAATTTCAGATGTATAAAACTTTGAGACAATTATATTGATGGGGTGATATGATGAGAGATATCACAAAGCTTGTATCTCAGCACTTAAACTGTCAAAAGGTCATTCTTGAGCATTAGATATACGGTTGATTGAATCAAAGACTGCACATTCATAAGAAGAAGCGGGAACAAATCACTATAGACTTTATTTCAGGGTTGCCTCATACCTTATAAAGTCATGATTCAATTAGGGTTACTATTTATAGGTTGACTAAGACTACATAATTCATTCTAGTTCATACTTCCTATAATATAGAGAAGTTAGCCAAAATTTATCTCACTAAGGTGGTTCATTTTCATGTTATTCCAATATACATTATTTCATTCTATGGTACTTAGTTTACATCTCAGTTTTAGAGAGATATAATATGAGGTATGGGTACAAAGTTTAATCTCAACATAGATGGTCAGTTTTAGAGGACCATTCAATCTTGGACGACAAGCTACGAGCCCGTGTTCTTAATTTTAATAGTTTATAGGATCAACATCTAGCCTTGGTTGAGATTTCTTAAAATAAAAACTATCACTCAAGTATTTAGATGGTGCCTTTTGAGGCTTTGTACGATAGGCGGTGTCGATCGTCTCTACACTGGCTTGATGATTTTGAGTCTAGGCTTTAGAGTACATAATTTCTTTATTATACCTTTTATAGGGTCTATATGATTCATAATAGACTACGAATTCGGCATAGTAGGAAAAAGAGTAACTATAGACATTATGCACTGGAGTTTAGTATTAGTGATTGTGTGTTTTTGTAGGTATTACCTATGAAGGGCGTGATAAGGTTTCGAAAGTATGTTAAGATTATCCTCTAATATATTGGTCTTTTAAGATCCTTAGCTGAATTGATAGTGTTGCTTATAGCCTTGACTCTATTACTTTTAGTTGTGCCTATAGTTTTCAATGTTACTATATTAAGCAATATATTCTTGATGAGTCACATGTTCTTCGGGTTGATATAGTGCAGTTGGATGAGGATTTGATCTTAGTTGAGGAGCTTGTGGTCATTTTTTCTAGGGATGTGAGAAAATTAAGGCCTATTGAGATTTTGGTGGTGAAAGTTCAGTAGAACCACCATCCAATTGAGGAGGCTACTTGGGAGATTGAGATTTATATATGGATTTAGTATTCACATCTATTTGTACCTTCACGTACACCCTTCTTCTAACTTTTGTGGATGAAAGTCTTTTTACTATTGGATGTTCTAATAACCTTTGTGGTCATTTCTACGTTTTTCGCACTTTTCTTGCATCTTAGAACTTTCCTATAGTGACCCTAAGTCATTTATGACTTTTCAGGACTAATGATTTAGTTCCTGAGACATTCGTTTGGTTTGGTTATTATATCTATTTTGTTATTTGAGAGCCTTAGCTTTTGAAATCATTAAATTCAGTCAACATTCCTTGTAATTGAATCAAATTTTGACAGTTCCATTATCTCAAAAATGTGTATTTTGGTCTATACAGACTCTTGGTTTGTATCCAGAAACCTTTGTTGTGATATTATTGCATTTTACATATTTTATGTGCCTTGTAGTTGAAAAGTTTGACTTTGCTAAACTTTTGTAGATTCGGGCATTGGATTAGAAATCTAACTATGTCATTAGCTTCGTAATGTTATGTTTGGGTTAGGTGAGATATTGGTTTGGGTCTCGGTCTAGCTGGGATCATTTTATTTATTCGTTGAAATTTTTGTAACTTAGACCAAAGGTTTACTTTAGTTAATATTTTTTTAAATAATCTCGGATGATAATTTTTTCTGCACTGGCTGAGTCCGGGATGTCACTTCCATGCAAGTAGCATATTTGGTTCTTTTCATCGGGTTTCAAACTCATTCTAATCCTTATTTTCATGTTTTATTTTTGTCTAAATTTGTTGTTTAATTTAATTTTTAGTGCACGGAGCAAGTTAATATCACGAAAGAAAGTAAATCTCACGTGATCGGGATGGGCAATACAGTTACTCATGATTAGGACCTGTCGGCTTTCTCCTCTTCACAATCATAACTTAGAGTCATGAAATCGAAATGAGTCTTCTATTTCTCCTTCATGATCATGACCCTCAGTCCACGCGATCCCGAAGAGCACCTGTCAACTGACTATATGAAGACAAAACCCCAGATTTTCTTTAATTTTCACCATCCTCTTCACTTTAAATCCATAGTTACTCCATTGATAAACCTTAGGGTTTTTCCTATTAGCCTAGTAACATTTGGAATTATGTAATTCAATTTTTTGTTAAATTATCGATAATTTTCACCCTAATATTATTGAACTTCACCCTAAATGTCTTCACTTCTATTTTGTTTTATTCATTGATTTTATGTTATACTTAGCCTCGTTTTACTCTAAATTTCGGGTATTAGTTCCTGGTAATGAGATGAACACACTGATACCTTATGTTCGAAATTTCAAGTTATCGGGCTCGTTGAGTTGTTTTGACTCAGATTTTGACCACAACTTGAATCATAGTTTAATAGGTATCATTTGATTTCTTTTAATATGTAGAGTATTATATTAATAGCATCATGATCATTGGAGCATTTTCGGATCAGTTCGAGATTATTTTCTCAGTATTCAGATATCAGGTAAGCTATTGATTATTGATCTTAGATTGTGTTTATATTTTAGATAATAGCAGTATTTTGATTATCATTGTGTTGGGATCTTAGGATTGGTACCTTTGACCCTTTTTCTTCTTTTACTCTGTTGTCGGCTTTCGCTTTGATATTGTGATATGCTTATAAATTACCTTATGACCATTGTGTGGTCTTTTATTGATTTTGGAACATATATAGTGGGATTATTCATATGTTCGTGAGCCCCCAAAATCTACTAGATGGTTTATAGTTGATGAAGTGATAACGAGTCTATAGAGGGGCAACAAGAGTGGTTGTGATCTATTAATTATAGTTGTGAAGGACATCATCATGATAATTGATTTTTATGCATTGGTTTATACTATTTGATGGCTAAGAGAACAATGTCAGTGATTTTAAAACCTTACATGTCCTTGTATGCTCATTTTCAGTCTTATGAGATTAAAAATAAGTGTAAATTGATAATTTCCACCAATTTTCAATGATAAAGGTTAAAGATGAATTTATCAAATATTTTTGAACTGATACTAGACTCAGTTACGACTAAGATCTAGACATTAAGTTTTTAATGAATTTTAGACTAGGTTGCAACTAGGCATGGTTATTGAGACTTGATACTATTGAGAAAGATCGGACAGAAGTCAAAATACAATATTAGATTATGAGTTTTATGTGGTTGCAACCTCTATGGACCTACACGAATTGGGTCTTACAGGTGATAAGGGAGGGGTATATGGGTGAGTAGACTTGTGTGGGTTGCGGCCTTCCATGGGTCCTTCCTTCAAAATTGCAAGCTTAGATCATAAGCATATGGAGCTTTAATGGCATCATATCATATACTTCTGCATACTTTTATCCTTGTTTATTGTTTTTTGGTTGTACTTATTAGTTTTATGGGCAACTGGGGAATTTTGTTTCACTTGTATGTATCCCTTTGGTGTATGGGTGCTCGCTGGGATCTTAGTTTACTTGTTGCATTATTTATTCTCCTTTATTAGTTGTTGATTAAATCATTTGGGTTTACGTTCTTGTTCTATCTTATTTTATGACTTGATTGTATATATTCCTTTTGTTTTGTCCTATTATTGATGTAACTACACCATATCTTCTTTCTTTAATATTCTGTTGTTAGTTGAGCATGTCTTCAATTCTGCTTCTATTCTTTTTTACTTAAGTATCTAATTCTTTTTATCTAGCTTTATAAGATTGTTTGTTTTTTTAGCTAGTTTTTCGTCTTTTGCTCTACTTGTTTGATTTCTGTGATCTTTCCTTCATTATTTATTTATTTAATAGTTTTATATCTTATATGAACCTAGTCAGCCTATGATACCAATTGGGTACCTGATTGCTTCAGGTTTTTGCTACTGATACTTTTGCTTATTCTGTTGTAGATCCTAGTAAAAGCACTTAGAATTGATCGTGTATTCGGTGTGCACTTCCTAATCTAGAGGTAGAGGATGATTCATGAAGTTCGGAATCCCCTTTGCCTTCTCATACTTTTATCTAATTGTCATTATATTGAGACAAACTTATTATTATAGTTGTATATTTATAATAGTGACTCTTTTGTACTAGTGGCTCTAAATAACCAATAGAAGATATTAGTTTATTTCCATATTATATTATTAGAACTTGAGTTGTTTTATCTTTTTTTTCTTTTGTTTTCTGTTTTTGCTATTCTATATTTGTTGGGTGGTTCACCTAAGGTAGGATGTAGTGTCCTCATGACCTAAATAATTTGATCTTGAATAATTGGTATCATATTTAATCATTCTTTTGTATCCTCGGTTCATAATCAGATGTCTAGTAGAGTCTGATGGATTAGTGCAGAGATTTTTGTATCCAATATTTGGGAGGATACTATTACATCTTTAGGATATTATTCCCTTTTC
>JBDJHY010961008.1:0-14552 GCA_039654485.1 Withania somnifera
AACCTTAGGGACCCCGAAATTTCCAAAATGAGTCACCATCCTAGGGAGTGTACCACGCTATCAAACTTTCAGGGAGATGGTCTACGGGTCCCAACATATCACAAATAACCTGAGGAAGCTACCGAAACACTTTAAACAAAGAGAAATTGCATAAATAGAAAAATGGACTCAAGGGTCATTACTTAAGTTCTTGTGTATACTCAATCATTTTATAAATATTATAACACATAGTTATTTTAAACTCAAATGAGGAAGAGAAAATTTGTTGAGAAAATTTGTTTAACCCTCTTACAACCCAAGGGGACTGGGTTAAGGATCATTTTGAGCCCCAACTAGTATAAAAATATCATGTATACATTTCCCTATCTGCATTGTTCTTACATTGTATATTCATCAAACTATAGTAATAGTCAACTGGGTCTACAAGAAAATTGACTAAGGAAAACAAATTCAATTCACCCCTTTCTTGTACTTTTAATTGGGTTCAAAGCAAGGTCTAACATTCATTTTCTAATAAAAAGTGAATAAAGATCATGTTTTTACATATTGTTGAGATTTACTTTATGAGGGAACTTATATACCAAGACCACCTTATTATAATGAGAAGCATTTCTCTCTTTAAAAAATAAGGATGGAGACTTTTATTAAGTCTATGATGTTAAGGCTTGGAGACTTATAAAAGTTGGTGATATTATAATTCATCCTCAAATAAAATCAGATAATAATAGAACAACAAATGACGTTATTCCATTATTAGATGATTACAGAAATGATAAAGTTGAGATTATTTAAATAAACTCGAAGTCAAAGAACATTTTCTATTACTCTCTCATTGGAGAAGGATGTGAGAAATCTCATTTTGTAAGACTACAAAGGAAATGTGGTATAAATTTGAAGTTACTTATGAAGGTATTAATAAAGTCAAAACCATCATGAGTTTAATAGTCTATGACTATGAAATCTTTCAAATGAAGAATGGAGAAACTATTGAATCCATGTTTTTCAGATTCAGCAAAATCATTAGAGAACTCAAGGCTACAAGAAAAATGTATCCTGTGGCTGACTAGATCTCATAAATCCTTAAAATTCTTCCCAAGAAATAGTACACAAAGGTAGTTACCATCAAAAGCATGGAAAATAGAAAACTCTCATATGATGAACTTAGAGATCATTTGATTGCCTTTGAAAAGGCACACCTCAAAAAATAGAGAAGAATAAAAGAAGACAATTGCCTTCAAATCACTTGAGAAAACTATTAATGATGAAGATAATGAACAATTTTGTCCCATTACCAAGTCTTTAGTAAATAAATTATGACTTGCAAAGATAAGGAGAAGAAATAATTCACATTCTTAAAAAAACGATGGAAGATGCTATGGATGTGGAAAATAGGAACATACTGTTGATGAGTTCCCAAAAAATTGAAAGAAAATGTTCAAAAGAATATTCAAAAATTAATTCATCAAGCAACCGAAGTAATGAAGGTGAGTTAGAAGACAATGATTATTTTCTTATGGCTGTTG
Organism: Withania somnifera; assembly: GCA_039654485.1. NCBI lineage: Eukaryota > Viridiplantae > Streptophyta > Magnoliopsida > Solanales > Solanaceae > Withania > Withania somnifera. The sequence goes on from JBDJHY010961008.1 coordinate 1,524, forward strand.
CTGAAATAAGTATAAATCATCCTAGCATGAGTTTAAAAGGGAAGTGGTAACTTGACAGTGGAGGTTCAAATCACATGATTGAAATAAACTAATATTAAAATATATTGCCAACTATAATGGAGGATCCATTCACTGAGTTGACAACTCAAAAGAAACAATCATTGATATAGGTACTATATGCTTTAATAATTCATATGAAATTATGAATGTTTATCTTGTGCAGGGATTGAAGTACAACTTGTTAAGTATTACTCAAATCTGTGACTCAAATCTCAGAGTATGAGTCAAGAAAATGGATGTCTCATTAAACACTTTTTTAGGAAATATCTTCTATAGAGACAAGAATGTCTAGGTATTGGATTCCATAAGGAACTATGATCTACACATATGTATTTCATCCATTATGAATATTCATCAATTTAACAAAGAAACTCGGACATGCAAGTATGCATCTGATAGAAAAACTTGAAAAACACGAGCTTTATTGTGGGCTGCCAACAATTGACTATTAAAAAGATCAGATTTCTGATCTATGTAAGAAAGGCAAGCAAACTAGAAACTCCTTTAAATCAAAAGACTTAGTATCTAGTTCTAAGTCTCTGGAGTTACTCCATATGGATCTCTTCAATCCTATCAAAACTACTAATATTGGAAGGAAAAGGTATTCTTTAGTTATTGTTGATAATATCTCTCGATTCATATGGGTTATGTTTTTATCATATAAAGGTGCATGTTAAAAAAATTTAAATTCTTATTTGAGAAAGTTCAAAAAGAAAAAGGGTATTACATTAGCTCCATTAGGAATAATCACAAAGGGGATTTCGAGAATAAAGCCTTCAAAAAATTCTATGAAGAACACAACTCTTCCCAAATTTATCTTCCCCTAGAACTTCTTATCAAAATGGTATAATATAACATAAAATAGAACTCTTCAGAAAAATGCAAGAACTGTGATTATTGAGCACTCTCCGATGCATCCCTTTTGCGAAGAATCTATTAGTACTACATATCACATTTTAAATATGTGTCAAATAAGACCCATTATAAAGAAGATTCCATATGAGTTATTGAATAAAAGGACACCAAGTGAATATTTCATCTATTTCGATGCAATGTTTCATACATAATAATGACAATTTGAGTAAAATTGATCCTAGAAGTGATGAACTATTTTTCTTGGATACTCAAATACTTGTCGGGCCTATATAATTTCAATAAATGAAACTCACGTAAAGAAAAGTCCATTCATATTGTTTTTTTATGATTCTAACATTTTGAATGAGAAAGAAAAGCTTTCAGATGAGGAAGATTATAAAAATTTCCAAGCTATTACTACTATGTCCACCTCTTTTGATAAAGAAAAACTCAATTGACTGAAAAAAGTGACCCTATTCAAACTGAATAAATAAAAGAATCGGATAACCCAGAGAAGTTTATCATTAGCAATCCTAAAGAAGGAGTAAAAAACAGAGCACATTTCAACAAGAAAAGTAACGTTTCTCTCATATCTCCTTTAGATGTAAAGGAAGTATATGAATCCACGAATAAAGGTATGATTGGATCTCTTCTATATTTAACTAGTATACAACCATATATTCTATATAGCATATGCGTTAGATTTCAATCTTTTATTATAGAATCTAATTTTATGAGAAGTATCCATATTTTGTAGGAACCTCTCATTGTTACCTTTTGTATAAAAAGATACTTCCTTTACTCTTGAAGGTTACTTTGATGTTAGTGGATATTGTCCATCACTTGAAGAATCACTATCCGCTATGGAGGCTAGATATGTTGTTGCTGAATAATGTTATGCACAATTGTTTTTGATAATAGAAAAATTAAGTATTTATGAGCTATCTTTTAGAACAGATAAAAATACTCTTTGAAAATAGAGACATGTGTTTGTCCAAAAATTCTGTCTATCATTCTAGAATAGAGAATATAGATTTTAAAAATTATTTTACTACAAATCAGAATGATGAATTAGTATTTGTTAGTAATGACTTGTAGTTTGATGATCTTTTAACCTCTTCCTTAAGAAAATATTTTTTTTTCAAAGAAATTCCGAAGAGCTTTGTTTATATCACCTCCAAAATAGTTTTGAGAGAATAATTCTTTATGAATCCGTCTCTTCTTAATGTAGTCATACTTACTTCTGAGTTTTTTTTACCCTGTTCTTTTGAACTACCTCATTCTCTCTTTAAATTAAACTTCCTACTTTATTCCACTCAAATTCTCTAAAACAAACTAAATGGCCTCATCTCAAAATCCTAATCACTCTGACTCCTCAAGAGGTTTTTCTAACCATAGTCAAAATGATAAAACCTCAAATGATAATCCGTCATATCATTCCATCATATTCGAAATTATCTTCAAACATGAAAAGGACAAGTAATACTAATTGATCTCCATGAAAAGATGAAATCACTTATGGATGAATTTATTGTGACTCAACCACAAATTCTGCATTATCAAGGATGCTATTATATGATAATCTCTATGCTAAATAAATATTTTGATGTTTAAATATGGTTTTGCTTTTTGTAAATAATATTTTGACTAATCTATGTTTGTCCCTTGATATTTTGATTAATGCCAAAGGGGGAAAATATACATTGTTGTTTGCACAGATATTGTTTGCATAAATGTTGTTCGCATAGATATTGCTTGTTTGCATAGATAATTCCTTAAGAATAAATGCAAGAGTATAAAAATAGACGAAGACATTTAAAGATAGAGCGAGTAAAATGGAAGAAATCTCTTAAAGACAGGGGGAGCCTTGCTAAAAATCGAAAAGCTAACTACTATGCATTATTGTTGTCATCCATCAAAAAGTGGGAGATTATTAGTATTCTAAATTCAATGACAAAAAAGTTTAGGAACTACTCAAGAAATCTACTAAATGATGTTTCGATAAAATAATGATTTATATGCAGTATTGAAAAATGTTGGACAAAACAGAAGACTACAAGTTTTATTAGAAGTTGCTGAACACTAAAATTGTTATCGGTTAACTTAAAAAGGAGTTTATCTGAGAAGATATTGATCATTAATTGCTCCCAAATTACTATATGGAAATTATTATTGGAAAGATTTCATCATCTTAAACTCTTTCCAAGGATAAATTCCCTTGGGGTATTCCAATGGCTAGTTCCCACATCTATATTAGGGATTAGTCTTCAATAGGAGAGGTATGCTCTATAATTCCTCAAACTGTTTTTTCTTCGAATTACATTTGACGAGCATTATATCACTTAGTGTATATTGTGTGTACAAAAAAGAAAGCAGGGAAAAATTGAGTTAGTCATAGAATAGAAAATAGAGTTGAACTCCTAACAAACTTAGTGAGAATTTTTAGAATATATGGAGTTCCTAAAAGACTTAGTAATAATTAAGAGAATATGCTAGTTTCCTAATAGACTTAGTAGGATATTGTGTATGCGTTGAGCTCCTAACAGACTCGGTAGGATATTATGTATAGACTACATTCTTGTATAGACTCAGTAGCTAGTGTGAGACTAAGTTCTTCTGTAGGATTAATAGTTAGGGATTGAGTTCTTGTGTTGAATTAATTATTTTATAAAATTGATAACACTGAGTTATTTAAAATTCAGTTGAAGATGAGTAAAATAGCGAAACGTTCTTGCAACCTAAGGAAAATTGATCAAGGATTATTTTGAACCCCAACCAACATAAAAAAATCATGTATCATTTCCCTTTTTTACCTATTCATACATTGTATATTCATAAATGTTTAGTAACATTCTACTAGGTCTGCAAGACAGTCGACGAGAAAAATATTTTGCAATTCACCTCTCTCTTGCACTTTTAATTCAAATCAGAGCAAGGTATAACATTAATTTCATAATAGAAAATGATTAAATATCATGGCTCAACATACTGCTAAAGATTTAGTTTAAGAGGGAACTTCTGGCTAAAGACGACCTTATTTCAACAGGAAGTATTTTTGTCATGAGAAAATAAGAATGGAGACCTTTATTAAGTCTTATGATGTTAAAGATTTCATGTGCTAGTCAATATATGGTTAGTTTTGGGAGAAGTATTAGTAGTAAGAGGATTCAATCACAGTAGCCTTATCCCATAACCTACGTTGACAAAAATAGGAAGCATTGGTGCCAATTTCAATTAATGACAACAATACTGTAGAAGCCTTGTGTGAAACTTTTAAGTAGTCTGTCATGAATGAATACTAGAAGTCTTAGTTGGTACTACATTAATGATTGAAGATATTATGGCTATGTTTAAACTGCACTGATTAACTAAAAAAGTGCTAAATAAATGATGAAAGACTATAGGCTGCATCGAGAGATAATAGTATCGTGTTGGAAGATGCTAACTCTTAAGGAAAATGAGTTAATACTACATTAGAAAGATGTGATCATTAAAAGTTCACAACCTACCAAAGATAAACTTCACCCTGAAGGAATAAAGAATGTTTGTTGTTATCAATGAATCAAACGACCAAGAGTCATCAGCATGATACTCCCTTATTCTTGCAAAAAACGTCCACCCTCTTAAACTCTTTTCAAGGATAAATACCCTTGGGTTGTAATAGCCAGTTCCCACTAAGAGACTACTCTACAAGAGGAGAAGTATGATCTACAAGTCCTCAAACTATGTTTTTTCTTTGCCTTATTTTTAATAAAAATTATGACATAGTGTGTACCAGTTCAAACATAAAAAAAAAAAAGGGAAAAACTCAAGTGAGTCATAGAACAAAACTATAGTATTTTGTGGGATCATAATAGATTTAGTATTCATTGAGGTATAACTGAGCCAAAAGACATCATAATATCTCTTCTGTCATTTCTAGGCTTCTAACAGACATAGAAGGTCATGTATTCACTAAGCTCCTAATAGACTCGGTAGGATGTGTGTGTATGGTAAGATCCTAACAGAATTAGTAGTTTGTTGTGTATTTTCTGAGATCCTAAGATACTCGATATTATGTGACTATGTTATATCATAAGCTTAAAATTGAGAGATTGAGTTATCTTTCAAGATCAACAATTATTGCAAAATGTGTTACGCTGAGTTATTTAACACTCAATAAAGGATAAAGAAAACTAATGGAAACATCTTACAATCCAAGGGGACTGAATTAGGCTCATCTTTAGCCGCAACTAGCATAAAAATATTTTGTGTATATTTTCCTTTCAAGATAATTCTATATTTTTTATTCATCATATTGCGATAATAGTCGACTGTATGTTCTAGAGAGTTGAATAAGGGAAAAATAAAAAATTCAAATTTCACCCCCCCCCCCTCTTGCACTTTCAATTGTTACCAGAGAAAAATCTCAAATTCATTCCCTAAATTCAAGTGAGTAAAGATCACGGATCAATACATTGATAGAGAATTAATTCAAGAAAGAAAATCTAATCAAGAACACCTTATTTTAATGGGATAAATTTCTCTCATTGGAAAATAAGTATGGATACCTTTATTAAGTCTTATGATGTCAATGCTTGGAGAATGATAAATATGGGGGATCTATAAATTCCTCAATACATAAATAAAGATTGATCAGTGAGTGATATTAATCTTTCATTAGACAACTACAAAGATGAGCCATGGTGATTATTCAAATAAACATCAAATCTAAGAATATTTTATATTACTCCATAAGTCGAGAGGAGTATTAAAAAATTCTAGATTTAAATCTATAAAGAAAATATGGGACAAATATGCAGTAAGTGTAATGATTACCTTTGAAAATCACATCTCAATAAACGGAACCTAAAAGAGAGCAAGAAAAGACTTTTGATTTAAATGAAACTGATAAGTCTATTGATGATGAATAAGAAAAATATATTTCCTTTATTACAAGATCTATAGTAAACAATTTATGAAGTTCCAGAATCAATAGATGAAATGACCAAAGTCAGTCCAAAGACAAGAATTGTCCTAAGAAGACAAAAAATGGTGGCAGGTGTTATTAATGCAAAAAGATTGGATATTTTGATGCAGACTATCAAGAAATAATAAAACTATCTTCAAAAGGCCCCCAAGCAATAAGAACTTGAATTTTTAAATGAATACATGTCTACTAAAAGTAATCAAAGTAATAAACATATTTTGCATACCTGTTATTATTCTGGATTAAGAAGTCAAAAATATATAAATTGCAAATTCATCAACTCTTTGTCAAAATTTTGGATTTGTAAACCTATAGATATGGATATCTATTCTAATAAAAAAGGGTCCAAATGAGTTAGTTAATAATATAGTTTTTTTAAAAGGGATGCTGAGAAATCTATCCATGAAGTCTTTGAAATTGTCAAAGTCACTTAATTGGACTATGTTTATGAGTGTCTTGGATTCTTGATCTTTTCTAGGAAACATTTCATCAGTTATTAATATTTGTTATCGAAAATTGTCAAAAAACCTTTCATCCTCCTATTTTGTAAATTAAATTTCTCTCTGATCATCCCTCATTCATTCCTCAAACCAGCTCTTTAATGGTCTCAAAAGATCCTTCAGATTCTAATTCTTACTCTTTCAGAATCTGTTTTGATTTAATATGGATCTCAGAAAATTTGAATCCAGAATAGTATTCTAGAATTCCTTACATAAAGATCTCTACAACATACATTCTTATAAAGAAGTATTTCCTTCATGTAAGGTTTGTTAGTTTGGAATTTCTCTCCTTCATCCAGCGCAATATCATTAAGTTTTTAGACTTTGAAGGATGGGAAAATTATTTTCCACCTGTCCAGTTTACACTATGAACTACATGTCAAAGTTTTCTATGAAAATGTTTATCCTTTGGATAAAGACTCTTTTGAATTGTTAGTATATGGAAAAAAATTCCTTATCAACACGTATATCTATTATATGATATTAAAAACTAAATTCTACTCTCACTATTTATTGCAATGATGATTCGCCATCTGATATAAATATTTTTCATGATCAAGCCGAACCATTTTGATCTCTTAGAGAGTCTTCTTCTAGTCATAACTATATTTTGAACACCGTGTTGTCTCTAATATTGTTTCTATTACTCTTCTACCCAAGGGAGAGAAATTCTCTAATATTTCTCCTCTAGATACTCTCATATTATTATCTTGCTCCAAAACATAGGTTCAAGATATCAACCATAATAATAAACAAGATGATTGCTGCTCCTAAGGAATTCTCTAATATTCCTTATGGGATGATCATTTCTCGGATTCTGTGATATTACATTATAGATATTGTTAGTTCTCCAAAAAACTATGTCATTCTATTTTATAATTCTAGTACTATCTCACTCGATATCTTGATTTATAATAACACTTACTATCCCACTAGTAGGAGAACCAACCCTGTAGCCCATAGCTGTAAGTGATGGGTTACGACTGCAAGTAATCTATGCACAAATACAGTAAAGAAATATTAACAATTGAAAGAATATAATATCACAAAGTCAATAAAACCCTCTCAATACCTAGTATTAGTGTGTACATGAGATGCTACAAAGTACAAAATACAACTATACAAAAGTATAACAGATATATTTGTCTTGGGGACACAAAAGGGACAAAAGATATACGGAAGAGTTGCAGGTAACTCTAAATGTCAGGAGCGTAACTTGTATATTTTAAGCCATATAGACGACATGAACTACAACAACACTGATGATAACTCACGTTTGTATCTGTATCTAGGAAGACGTAGAGATGGTATGAGTACAAGTTGCCGAAGCAACAGTTACCATGTATGCTTCGAGGGCTAACTAGCCACATAACAAACATAAGAGCAGTAAATAAAAGGAATAGAAATAAATTAAGTCATAAAAGAAAATAATCTAGCACAGGAAGCTAGCTACTCAAATAGAAGCAAGAAAAAAGATAGTATAGAAATATATCTAACTAAAACTGCATAGAAAGATCATAAGTAAGAAAGGAGGGATGTATCCCCTTTCCTGATATCAACACTGAATAATCAATAAGAGGATAGGGTAAGATAGATAGCCAAGGACACTAACAGGAATCGGGCGACGCACCAGTAACCTCAATATATGCAGGGAAAAAGGACACAACCAAGTGATAAGACGCAAAAATAACCAAGTAGCAAGAATGGCCCATAAGTAAAGTCTACACCAACACTAGCAATATATATAAATAGTAAAAGCAAGTAAAGCCCTGACAAGTCACCATAGGAATGGAAGAGTATATAGAAGTCCCGCTCATACATCAACATCCACATCCACATCCACATACTACTGGAGATACACTAAAGCAAACAAGTGCAGTAAAGTAACACCAACAAAATGATGCAACCATTCCTGTGTATGCTCCTCTTATCGTACCTGTAGGCCCACCAGGCAGGACCCATAGAAAAGCTTAGCCCTATATATCCCTACTCTGATCTATACCCCTCCTATAGTCTCACATAACCCAGAGGAGGGTCCATAGAGGTATGTCAACCACATAAAAATCTCTAGCATCACAGTTACCTCACATCTCAATATCACAGAGTCTCAGAGAGTCTCATATCCTGGTATCCAATGCCTTAGTATAATAGTATACCCATTCCATAATCTCAAAAACTAAAGGTTCCTAGTGCCTTAATATAATATCATCACCATGGTCCCAAATTAATATGTGTGATATATATCGAAAGGTTGTACTCGCTGCCGAGCGAAGTCGCACTCAAGTGCAAGTGACTGTACTCACTGACGGATAATGTCGGACTCAAGGTCCAGCATAAGTGATCAATGATATTATCCGGTGCTATGATGTGAAACCTGGTCTTAAACAAGGAGAAAAAGGTAGTACTAGGTGCTCGGTATGCAACCAAGTCTAAAACAAGTAGAAAAGTCAATTATGTTATTATTATTATTATTAGAGAATCCTATTTTATTTTATTTTTTATCCATTTCACACTTTATAACATAAAAGAGACCAACCTCTATGACCCAATAGTGTACGAAAAAGGTGATACGGGGCCCTGGCCCCCAAATACACTCTTAGACTGAGCCTTACAACACTCTCTTTATATGAATGCAACATCGCATGCAATATCTATAGCTAGCCTACGCCCTACACAGGCTCAACTAAGCTATAACTAGAAGCACAAACAACAGCCCAAGCCCAAGGTCAAAACCCAAAATCCAACCCACACAACAACATTGTACTACATTTAGAGTCACCCTACGTATATCACAAGGCCAATGCTATGTCGTGGGCGTCGTAATATAAGAGCACTGACAAATAGAAAAAGATGGAGAAGAATTGAAGAAGCGGTCAAATTAAACGGTACCAACCTATAATTCCAACCCATGGATGTTATTTATCGCAATTACACAAGCTAGATACCAGAGTAAGCCCAACGAAACTTACCTGTTGTTTGAAAAAATAACAGTGCAGCACATGGTAATCAGCTCGTCTAATGCAAAATGATACTAGAGGCCTCAAAACAGATAAAATAAGAATCTACTCCTCAATAAAAAGCTACTGATATAATTTATATCGAATATGGATAAAGGCCAAAAATCGGGTCAAAAACCAGTCCACAGGACCCACTAAGCGCACTTGGAAACAAAAATTATCATGGGATTCTAAGAAGCACCACTCATTCTCAGAAAATAGACACAATTCGGATAAGAATCAGGCTCAAAATAGCCCATGAAAAAAACAAATAAAAAGTGCGAAACTCATCAAAATCAAGGAATTAAAAAGAAAAATTTTATGTACCAAGATAAAAACAATCACTTTGATAAGCCCTTGAATAGTGTGTATAATTAATATAAATAACTAATACTCTTTAATATATATATATATATATATATATATATATAATATGCACGCTAAGTATATGAATTTGTCACTGTGATTAATGTTAAATTTAATAGTGTAACTAGCATCATCGCATATATATAATATGTATGGGGCAGAGACGGTGAGAAACTTCTACAAGTTTATTAATAATTATTTTAAGTTTACTCATTATATATGTGAATATTGTTGTAGTAAAATAATTTAAATAAATATATCATAATAGATAGCAAATTATTTTTAAGAATAGTTACCTTGTAAATTATTTTTCAACATAAATATACGTACTATTTCATTAACGTACTAATAAAATATAAAAATCTTAATAGGATAACATAGATAAAAATCTTTAGACCAAATATTATTCGAAGTATTTTATAAAAGATAGAAAAATAACGCTATATTTTTTAGATATCAATTAAAAATTAGAACTCTCTAGTTTTGTGGTTTTTTTATAATAAAGCTGACAACTCCAGCTTTGAATTAGACACGGTAGCGAGTTTAAAAAAATAAATGTGGGGACTGAATTATGACCCACCTGGTCTATATTTTGAATTTTGGAGTTGATGGAATCATTAGATTCTGAACTCAAGGATCTAGTCATCAAAATTTGACCAGAATCAAATTTTCAACCCCAACACGTTAGTATCTTATAAAACTCGATTTAACCATACTGCAAGGTCCTAGGACCAAACCTAGGATAATTATAGACCAAAATTTGTGTTCCTGATTAACAAAACTGTCAGAATTCAATTCTGAACTCATCTTGAAGGAATCTTGAATAAATTCAACAATTATCTTACCTAAATATAGGATCTAAAATAGGAAAAAATAACATAACTCTCAATCGAACCCCCGGAGAGCCAGACTATTATCCCAGTAGGTTATAAATCACTTGGGGAAGATACAATATCACTTAAAGTATAATAATGACCGTAAGGTGCATTGCAAGTACTCTCAAAGGAAATGGGTTTGTTCACTCTAGAAACATTTGGGTCACAGAAGATGAAAATTACCTGGTTTCTGTACCTTCCAACATCTTGATCAAGTTAACCAGATCGTAAAAGAAGTTGACAATCCCATAAGAGTTATCAAAAATCAATGAACTCATATCTATTAAACAAGAAATGTGGTACATTAAATATGTCTTCGATTGATAATCTTATAATTTAAAATTTTACAAATTTTCTTATGAATGATCCTTTATAGAAGCTTGTGTTCCAATTAAAAATTCATCTATAAAATATCTAGATTTCTTTTCCCATAGTCATTTGATTGATGAAATGAGGGAGAAATTTTTATTTGTGCAACCTAGATATATTTATGTGTGTTATAGAATTTTTAAACAAGAAAGCACAAATACAGGGGGAGAATCTTCTAGAAAAAGGTTTGAATACAAGGGGAGCACTGAGGAAGGTATTATAGTTATAATTCATCAGTAAGGGTGAGATTATTGGTGCAAATTTCAATTAATCAAAATAATACTACAAAGACTTTTGTGAAACCTTAAGGTAGTTCACCAGGAATGAGTGTAAGCTTAATCTGGTACTACATTAATGATAGACCATACTATGGCTACGTTGAAAATGCACCGATGAACAAAGAAAGTACTGCATTAAAGATGGAAGATGATATGTCTACTTGAGAAATTATAGTACTATATTAAAAGATACAGACTATTAAAGAAAACTAATTGATAATACATTGATCATTAAAGTGCACTAGTTACTAGTGATAAACTTCTCCCTGAAGGAGTGAAGAACGTTGGCTGCTATCAATAAATCAAAAGGCTAAGAGTGATCAATATGATCCTCCCATATTCTTTGAAAATATTCCACTTTCTTAAACTCTTTTCAAGGATCGATACCCTTAGGTTATAACAGTTAGTTCCCACATCTATATAAAGAATTAGTCTTCAAGAGGAGAAGCATGTTCTATAAGTCCTTAAACTATTTTTTTCATCTCTCTACTTTTAATAAGCATTGTATCACATTGTGTATACCAGTGTAGAAAAATATGAAAGGAGGAAAAAATCGAGTGAGGCATAGAATCTAAGAATATTATGTACTGGGCTCTCGATAGACTCAGTATTCATTGAGGTCTAATTGAGTTAACAAAATTAGTAAGATTTGTTGTGTCATTGCTCAGCTCCTAATTGAATCAATAGGTAGTATGTTGATTGAGCTTAAAACGGACTCATTCATTTGGTGTGTATTCATTAAGATCCTAACAAACTCAGTTGTGTGTGACTAGGTTTTTTCATAGGCTTATGAGAGATTGAGTTATTGTTCAAACTTAATCATTGGTTTAAAAAGTATAACACTGAGTTATTTAGCACTTGGTAGAGGATAGAGCAAACTAGTGGAACCATATTGCAACCCAACGGGGACTTGATTAAGGCTTATTTTAAGACCCAACTAGTATAAAAATGCTATGTGTACATTTCCTTTCTACACAGTTCTATCTTTGTTATTCATTATATTATAGTAAGAGTTGACTCTATCAACCAGAGAGTCTACTAAGGGAAAAAGAAAAATTGCTATTCACCCCTCTCTTTCACTTTCAATTTGTATAAGAGCAAGGTCTCACATTCATTGCCTAACAACAAATGAGTAAATATTATGGCTCAATATACTGCTAGAGCATTATTTAAAGAGGGAACATATGGATCAGTACCACCTTTTTTTAATGCAATGTATTTCTCTTAATGAAAAATAAAGATGAAAAACTTTATTGAGTCATAGGATGCAAAAGCTTGGAGGGTGATAAAGAGGGGGATCTACCAATCCCTCTACCCAAAAACAAAGATGGATTTGAGAGTGATATACTCCTTCAAAGATGTACGGATGGATATTATTCAAATAAACTCCAAAACTAGGAATATTCTCCGTTATTCTATAAGTGGAGAGGAGTATGAGAAGATTTCTAATAGTGAATCTGCAAAGAAAATACGGAACAAACATAAAGACATATATGAAGGAACTAACAAAGTCAAGAAGACCATCATGAGTCTGTTGGTTCATGATTATGAATTGGTCCAAATATAGAATGGAGAAACTATCTATCACGACCCAATTTCACACATCATGATGACACCTACTATACCACCAGTAGGAACCCCATAGTCCGTAACCGAAGCGGAGGACTACTTCATTAAATGTTGAAAAATATCAAAAGTCAAATAAAATAATAGTTTTTTAGAATTAATTAAGAAAGAAAATACCACACAGAATCTCGTATC
>JBDJHY010961118.1:0-24677 GCA_039654485.1 Withania somnifera
AACGTTTAATTACACCAGTAATTACTCTTATTACCGCTTAGTTGTTATTGTTGGTTAATTGCTACTTCATGCTATGTGGGATTTTCTGCCTTACACTTTTATTCAGTTATTTACTCTTTTACTTGAGGTTATTGATATACCGTCCATATTCTACTCCTATTTCCTTTTGACTCCTGTTTATTGCATTATTATCATATATATTGTTGCGAGGATTCCAGGTATGTTTTCATTCATTTCCTGATATCCTGTTATGTGATTAGCTAGCGATACTTGTCTACATGTATTTGATTCTTATTTGAGTAGCTAGCTTTCCCTATTGTGTGATTTTCTTTTGTGACCCCTGTACTGTATTTCGTTATTTACTGCTTTTATTATTATTATGTGTCTAGTGGGCCCTCGAAGAATTCTAGTTAAGGGTTGCTTTGGCAACTTATACTCATACTACACTTGCATATGTGCAGATTCGAGTACAAGTTCCTGACCGTGATTACAACCAGCTGTTTGTGTAGATTTCATCTTACCTCAAAGATTCAGGGTGAGCTTGGCATCTGGTTTTACCTACTTCTCTTCAGCTTAGCATTTCTATTTGATCTCCATGTATTTTGAAGGCATAAATGTATTAGACATTTTGGATTTCTTGTTTCTGTACTTAGTGGTTTGTTCGACATGGATGCTGGGTTTTGGACATGTTATATGACCCTATTACTTCCACTTAGTTTATCATTCACTTTCTATTTAAATTGTACTTTTCCGCATTTGATATAGTAGTCCTTCGCTTCGGCTTCGGACTACGATGTTGGTTCTCCTATTAGTGGTATATTAGGTGCTATTTTGATCTGTGAAATCGAGTCATGAAACTTTACTTGCTGACAATTCAAACACCGAGGCACAAATAATGCTATAGATCTCCTCATACCCCACCACCAATATTGCTACCCTAAATCACGGTACATTCTTGCAGTACCTAGATGGTAGAGTATCTGGAAAATGAGCCTCATGCAATAGGGTCTGAATTGACTCACCAACTCTTAGAAAAACCAGGCGATCATAAACCCACCAAACACCATCAAAATATATTGTTGCCCAACTAAAATCACCCAAAAAACCCCTCTCTCATCTGAACTAGACGAGGATCCTCGTACTGTTGCTTCCAAATGTAATCAAATAAGGATGACTTAGCCTCAACATGGGCAAAACACCACTCTGTTGCTGAAACACCCAATCTAACTAACATATTGGATAGGGACTAAATGTCCTGCAAAAATGGTCTCTCCAATACGGAAATAGAAGCTAGGAAACCTATGCTCACTGCTTTCCATCTCAAGGCATCAACAACCATATTAGCCTTTCTCGGATGATAAAGAATACTCAAATCATAGTCCTTCAGGAGCTCAACCGACCTCTAATGCCACAGGTTAAGCTCCTTATGACTTAAGATATACTACAAGTTGCTCTGATCAATATAAATCTCAAAATGGATGCCATATAGATAGTACCTATAAATCTTTAGCGCAAAACCACCACCTTTAAATCCAAGTCATGGGTGGGGTAGTTCTGCTCGTGATCCTCCAGTTGTCTCAAAGAGTACGCTATAACATGACTCTACTACATCAGAACACATCCCAACCAAATACCCAAAGCATCACAATACATTGTATAGGACTGACCCTCAACTCTTAAGGAAAGAACTAAGGGTGGTAGTTAGTAACTCCATTAGCCTCAGAAATGTAGACTCATATTAAGTCGACCATTGGAAGGGAACACTTTTTTTGTGTCAGTCTAGTCAAAGAGTTGTGGTAGATGAAAAACTTTAAACAAATCGGGTATAGTACTAGCTAACCCAAGGAAACCGCAAATCTCTATAGTTGTAATGGATCAAGGTCAATCCCGTACTGCGGCCACCTTGGATGGATCGACACTAATGCCAGCACCTGACACCACATGGCCTAGAAAACAAATAGATCTAAACCAAAACTCACACTTTGAGAACTTAGAATAGAGCCTCTCAGTCCTAAAAGTCTGGAGCACTACCCTCAGGTACTCCTCATGCTCTGCCCGACTTCACGAGTAAACCATTATGTCATCAATACACACTATCACCAAAGAGTTTATATAGATCCTAAATACTCGGGGTCATAAAATCCATTATGGCTACATGGGCATTAGTCAGTCCAAACGATATCACCAGAAACTCATAATTCCCATACCTCATCTGAAAGTCTATTTTCAGGACATCCTCTACCCGAATCCTCAACTGGAGATAGCCACATCTCAAAACAATCTTAGAGAATACTGTGGCACCATGTAGTTTTTCAAATAAATCATTAATACATGGCAATGGATACTTATTCTTAACAGTCACCTCGTTCAACTGCCTATAATCAATACAAATGCAAAGTGACCTATCCTTTTTCTTTAGAAACAATACTGGGGAACCCCATGGTGACACTAAGATGTATAAAACCTCTGTGAAGCAAATACTGAAATCGAATACTCATCTCAAAAAAGTATGTTGGGTCCAGATGACAATGGGTGATGGAAATTGTGTGGTACCTAGATCAACTTCAATAGAAAAATCTATATCACACTCGGGTGGAAGTCCAGGTAAATTGGCAGAAAATATATCCATGAACTCAAAAACCACTGGCATAGACTCAATGAAGGGAAAATCAGTGCAACATGTCCTAATTAAGCATGACAACCTGGGGTGATGAGCCTACGGTCCTGACTATAAGAAATAACCTATACCGAGGAATGGCTAGTAAGACCTCGCCACACTGTCGAGGGTACACTAGGCGCAAACAAGGTCATGATCTTGGCATAACAATATAGGAAAACATGAAAATGAGATAACCAGGCCATGTCTAGAATCATATTAAAATCCAGCATATGTAACCCAATCAAATTAGCCTGAGTATAATAACCCTGAATAGTCACCAGACATGACCTATATAGCTGATCCAACATACTGGTTGCACCCACAGGGGTAGACACACTCAAGGGTAGAGATAATAACTTAGTAGAGACACCCAACTGGTCGGTAAAATAAATAGATACATAAGATAAAGTGGATTGAGGATCGAATAAAATCAAAGATGACTGCCCATAAACAAGTAACATACAAGTGACAAAAGAATATGAGGCCTCATCCTCGACCCTATTCGGAATAGAATAGAGATGATGATGGCCCCACCCTGTGTAGGTCACCATCTCCACCTCTCACTAACATACCTGGTCTTTTTTTTAGCTCCTCAAGTGGCTGGATGTCCACCTCTAGTTGGTAGTACTACCTAAGTGGCTGGGCATACAATGCTGCCTTCTGAGTAGCCCTTCGCTAAGGGCATTCTATAGAAAGTTGGCCCCTATCTCCAAACTTAAAGAAATCCTATATATAATGATCTTTCAAAACCTTGGGAAAGTCTTTGGCATAATGACCCATCCCTCCGCACTCAGCAAAACCACCCCTGTCTTTAGCTTGACTACGGGGAGCCTTAATATGGCCTCGTGAACCTGAAACTAGGCCTTTAACGGGATGGATGCTCAGTCCTCTGAAAAAGTCTATAACAAATCCTGGTACTCAAGGTTAGCCTGACATCCCCTAATATGATCTTTACCATCAGACCTAGACCCTGAATTTCTACCCCGGTTGCAATGTCTCTTCTCGCTACCCCTTTGGGATTGGCGAGATAAATTCTCCATGATGCAAGTATGATAGGTAATATCTATAAAGGACCTATATAATACCAGCATTTTCTCTACCTGACCTCGTAGTTCCATCTGCAACCTATTCGTAAAGCGGTGAATCTGCACCTCCTTAGTAGGATACAACTGACCAATATGTCTAGAAAGTTTAATAAATCAAGCCTCATAATAAGAAGGCGTAAGCCTACAATGCCTCTCATGAACTACTTGGCATGTACTCAGCCATGAAGGCCTCTCGAAATTGTCCCCATGTTAGTATGGATGAATTTGGTACCCTGCAATCTCTAAAAACCCTCCACCAATGACTAGTGGCACCCTAAGGCAAGTAAGACGTAAAGTCAGCCTTATACGTCTCCAACAACTTCAAATTCCTCAAATTCTACTCACAGAAAGTGGTAAACTCATAGGGGGTCCTGCCTCTGCACTCTACAGAACCTAGCGAGGGAAATCTGTAAGAAGTGGTCTAACATCTTCCTCACCTCAGAAACTGGTATAGTAGGAGTTGGTACTATTGTATATGCAATAGTAGTCTGAGCTGGCATGGTAGGCGGTACATGCGGTGCTACTGGGTCTGTATATACTGGGGGAGGTGGTGTACCTTGTGCCGCTCCCTAAGAAGATAACTGTAGCCTATCTGTGGGTTCCCCTTCGAGCATCTACCATATCAAGTCCCCAATAATAGTAGGCGATGGCTGGTCAAACTGTGGTAGGGGTGCAAGAGCTGTCTGTGGCTGTGTAGTAGCTGGATCAGTAACAATAGATGAAACATCCCTCACTACCCCTTCTGATCTATTAGGGAGTATCGATCAATGGATAAAGCTGAGGTGTGCACCACCATTTACAAAAGATATTAAAGCATTCCTAGGGTACGAATACAATTACACAACACGAATCAAGAGATAAAAGTTTTACTAAGGTACCCCATAGCCTTCTGAAGATTGGATACGGACGTCTACGAACCGATCCGCTTGACTCTACTAGGTAATTTCTCCAATGCCAAAATGACTATTGGACTTAAGCTTTGATACCACTCTGTAATGACCCAAATTATGGTCATAATGTCATCTACGACACACCTGTAGACAAACTTGTCCCTACAACCCGGAGCTACATGCACTGGGCCATAACCACTCACAATAACCAACAAGAAATAAAATAATTAAAATACTAACAACAGAAGGCAGAACAAAAATATACAACCCAACCCAAAACCTGGTGTTAATGGCATATAGAGCAACACTCTATATATATATAGACAAGCTCCTGTAAAAGTAACACTACATAAGTCCTTCCATGAAATAATATACAGCAGGCAACAACAGTTGGAAACCATGATCAACTCGAATGTTAGGTTGATGAGCGATTATCCATTATTGAGGAGCTGATTCTCATCTTGGCTAGGAAGGTGAGAAAGTTGAGGTCTTGGTAGATTCCTATGGTAATATTTCAGTGAATAAATCATTCTATAGAGAAGGATACTTGGAATTTTAAGAGTGATTTGAGATAAGTATCCACAGCTATTTGTGCCTTTAGGTACTTCTTTCTTCAAACTTTCAGGGATAAAAGTTTTTTAGTAGTGGATATTGTAATGACACTTATAATTATTTATGTATGTTTGCATTTTCATGTATTGTAGAGCTTTCCTATGGAGGCTCAAAGTCATTTATAACTCGTCAATAGAGGTGGTTCGGTTCCTGGGTTGTTCATTTGGTTGTTATATTTGTTTTCTTGTTATAGAGCCTTAACTATTAAAATTATTGACTTTATTCAAAACTTTATTAAAACAAACTTGATGTTGAATTCTAACAGTTTTGTTAGCTCTAGAACATGAATTTTGGTCTCGACATTCTCTTGGTTCGTGCCTAGAGGCCTTCATCGTGGTTTATTTAATTTTTTGTGTTTTAGGCATTTTGTAGTGTAAGTTTGACTTTCGTTGACTTTTCATGACTGGATCCTCGGATTAAAAAATTTGACTGCATCATCATCTCTAAAATGTTTAGTTTGGGTTAGGTGAGTTATCCATTCGAGTCTCAGGCTAAATAGGCTCATTTTGAGTTATTAGTTGGAATATTTGTAATTTTGCTTAGAGTTGACTTTAGTCAATATTTTGTCAAAACAATCTCAAATTGAAATTTTGTCTATGTTGCTAAGTATGAAATGCCTTTTCCATGCATATAGAATATTGGGTTTGTATTCATCATATTCTATACGTATTCGAGCACTCATTTCATATTTTGAAATTTTTTATTTTTGCTAAAGTTTCAGTGCTGGTGCAACCCTATTATGCTCTTCACATTTGCAGAACATGGATGTGTTCGCGGTGAACTTGATTAGGTTGGCCTTCATGTTCGTAGCTGGTTCACCGCGTTCGTGAAGAGGAAGCCTTGACCATCTAGTCCATCTTCCTTTATGCCTTTGAGCGTGCCCACCGTGTTCACAGTGGATCAGCCTTGTTAGGAGACCGTGTTCATGGTTTGGTGAATGCATTCACAGAGGGTAAATCCCTGATAGTATATAAACCTCCAAACCCAAATGTCTTTCATTCTTCATCATCTTTTCAAATTCAAAGCTCAAAATCCACCATTTTTAATCCTTGGGTTTTTGTATGCGATAGTGGGTGACGTTGGAAGAAATATTTCTTCAATTATTCCTTAACTATTAGTAAGTTTCCACTCAAATTTCTTCATGTTTCATCTAAAATTTCCAAATTCCAGTAGTTGGTTCTTGACTTTATTTCATTGATTTTAGCCCATTTCTTAATTATCTTAGTTCTAAAATTTAGGTATGAGTTCCTCACTTTGATATTTTTTTAGAGTTTCGCATTCACGATTTTGTAGGCCTATTTTGACTCATATTTTTTATAGCTACTATAATTATAGATTTATGGATATTATTTGAAATAAATTAATGCATAGTCTGTTATTTTCTAGCTTTTTGGTCATTCACGATTTATTTCATTGGGTAGGCGGTACATGCAGTGCTACTAGGTCTGTATATACTAGGGGAGGTGGGGTACCTTGCCGCTCCCTAAACAGATGACTGTAGCCTATTTGTGGGTGCCCCTTCAAGCATCTACCATATCAAGTCCCCAATAATAGTAGGCGGTGGCTGGTCAAACTGTGGTAGGGGTACAGGAGCTGTCTGTGGCTGTGTAGTAGATGGATCAGTAACAATAGATGAAACAACCCTCACTACCCCTCCTGATCTATTGGGGAGTATCGATCAATGGATAAAGCTCAGGTGTGCACCACCATTTACAAAAGATATTAAAGCATTCCTAGGGTACAAATACAATTACACAACACGAATCAAGAGATAAAAGTTTTACTAAGGTACCCCACAGCCTCCTGAAGATTGGATACGAACGTCAACGAACCGATCCACTTAACTCTACTATGTAATTTCTCCAATGCCAAAATGACTATTGGACTTAAGCTTTGATACCACTATTTCATGACCCAAATTATGGTCATAATGTCATCTACGACACACCTGTAGGCAAACTTGTCCCTACAACTCGGAGCTACATGCACTGGGCCATAACCACTCACAATAACCAACAAGAAATAAAACAATTAAAATACTAACAACAGAAGGCAGAACAAAAATATACAACCCAACCCAAAACCTGGTGTTAATGGCATATAGAGCAACACTCTATATATATATAGACAAGCTCCTGTAAAAGTAACACTACATAAGTCCTTCCATGAAATAATATACAGCAGGCAACAACAGTTGGAAACCATGATCAACTCGAATGTTAGGTTGATGAGCGATTATCCATTATTGAGGAGCTGATTCTCATCTTGGCTAGGAAGGTGAGAAAGTTGAGGTCTTGGTAGATTCCTATGGTAATATTTCAGTGAATAAATCATTCTATAGAGAAGGATACTTGGAATTTTAAGAGTGATTTGAGATAAGTATCCACAGCTATTTGTGCCTTTAGGTACTTCTTTCTTCAAACTTTCAGGGATAAAAGTTTTTTAGTAGTGGATATTGTAATGACACTTATAATTATTTATGTATGTTTGCATTTTCATGTATTGTAGAGCTTTCCTATGGAGGCTCAAAGTCATTTATAACTCGTCAATAGAGGTGGTTCGGTTCCTGGGTTGTTCATTTGGTTGTTATATTTGTTTTCTTGTTATAGAGCCTTAACTATTAAAATTATTGACTTTATTCAAAACTTTATTAAAACAAACTTGATGTTGAATTCTAACAGTTTTGTTAGCTCTAGAACATGAATTTTGGTCTCGACATTCTCTTGGTTCGTGCCTAGAGGCCTTCATCGTGGTTTATTTAATTTTTTGTGTTTTAGGCATTTTGTAGTGTAAGTTTGACTTTCGTTGACTTTTCATGACTGGATCCTCGGATTAAAAAATTTGACTGCATCATCATCTCTAAAATGTTTAGTTTGGGTTAGGTGAGTTATCCATTCGAGTCTCAGGCTAAATAGGCTCATTTTGAGTTATTAGTTGGAATATTTGTAATTTTGCTTAGAGTTGACTTTAGTCAATATTTTGTCAAAACAATCTCAAATTGAAATTTTGTCTATGTTGCTAAGTATGAAATGCCTTTTCCATGCATATAGAATATTGGGTTTGTATTCATCATATTCTATACGTATTCGAGCACTCATTTCATATTTTGAAATTTTTTATTTTTGCTAAAGTTTCAGTGCTGGTGCAACCCTATTATGCTCTTCACATTTGCAGAACATGGATGTGTTCGCGGTGAACTTGATTAGGTTGGCCTTCATGTTCGTAGCTGGTTCACCGCGTTCGTGAAGAGGAAGCCTTGACCATCTAGTCCATCTTCCTTTATGCCTTTGAGCGTGCCCACCGTGTTCACAGTGGATCAGCCTTGTTAGGAGACCGTGTTCATGGTTTGGTGAATGCATTCACAGAGGGTAAATCCCTGATAGTATATAAACCTCCAAACCCAAATGTCTTTCATTCTTCATCATCTTTTCAAATTCAAAGCTCAAAATCCACCATTTTTAATCCTTGGGTTTTTGTATGCGATAGTGGGTGACGTTGGAAGAAATATTTCTTCAATTATTCCTTAACTATTAGTAAGTTTCCACTCAAATTTCTTCATGTTTCATCTAAAATTTCCAAATTCCAGTAGTTGGTTCTTGACTTTATTTCATTGATTTTAGCCCATTTCTTAATTATCTTAGTTCTAAAATTTAGGTATGAGTTCCTCACTTTGATATTTTTTTAGAGTTTCGCATTCACGATTTTGTAGGCCTATTTTGACTCATATTTTTTATAGCTAATATAATTATAGATTTATGGGTATTATTTGAAATAAATTAATGCATAGTTTGTTATTTTCTAGCTTTTTGGTCATTCAGATTTATTGGTGTAGTTTTTGAATTGTTGGAGTTATCTGGGATACTTTCTTCTATTATTTGTGAGCTCATCTTTGGAGGCCAGGTAGGATATGTCTTACTGGTCTTAGACTTGGCTTATATCGGAAATAATTATAATAATGTGCCATTCTTGGATTGGGTTCTTAAATTTGGTACCCTGACCTTGTCTGCTTCTTTAGTCCTCTTTTTGGTTACGTGTCGGTGTTTCATTTATGATTATAGATTACCTTGTGACCCTACATGGTCATTATTGACTCTAAAACATAGACGGTGGGATAATTGGGCATATCCAAAAATCTCGAACATTGACGAGTTGGTTCTAGATTGTTTCAGTAATTGAGCCTGTATAGGACCGGTATGACTTGTATAAGCTATTGTATGTGGTTATGAATAATGTCATTATGAAACTAGTTTTATGTATTGGTCTTTATTATTTTATGGCCAAGATCCGAACGTCATTGATTTTTAAATCTAGCGTGGTTGTGGGTCTATTTTCAGTATTATGAGATTAAAATGAGTATTATTTTCAATGATAAATGACTTAATGATGATGTATACACTGTTTTGAGATATTTCTAGACTTGGTTGCATCCAAGAGCTAGACTTTGATATTTATTCTGATTTCAGACCCGGTTGCAGCTGGGCATGGTTATTAATATTTTATTTTGAGACAGACTTGATTGAAGTTTGAGTACAGCTTATTTTATGAATTATATGTGGTTACAGCTTCAATGGACCTTGATAATTCAGGATTGAGGGAGATCGGATAAGGGGTATATAGAGGAGTCGAAGTGCATTGGTTGTACTTTTCCGTCGATTCTAATTGTCGGGCTTGTGGGTTCGGAGGAGGAGCATACAAATTTACTTTACTAGAATCATATCATATTATTCTGCATATTCTATCCTTGAGTATTGTTTGTTGGTTGTACTCTCTACTCGTATGAGAGGTCGGAGGATTTGCACTCTTTTATTTTTATCCCTTGGTTGATGGTAGGTTGTTTTGATTTTTTCTTTCTTTTTTATTTTTATGATTCTATGACATCAAATGGATTTTTCCTTTAGGATTTTTTCATTCTTCCATTATTTCTATACTTGTTGTAGTTTTTACATCTTTCTCATTCCTGATATTTAAGGTTACCAATATACTGCCATTTTATTGCCTTCCTTGATTTATATTCTATTATATGAGCATGGATTTAGATATATTCTCACCATCAGTATTCCTAAATTTGTATTATATTTAGCTAGCTTTGTAGGGTATTTACTTGTTGATATCTTGTTAGTTAGCCTTCTATGTATGCTCTACTTACTTGACTTATATGACCTATCATTCATTATCTATCTATTTACTACTTTTATTTATTATGTAGGCTCAATCGTTCGATGATGCCTACTGAGTACCCTATTGATTTGTCTATATGTACTTATACTACTATTTTACATTTTTCTAGTGTAGTTTCGAGTATGAGTGAGCGTCACTAATTCCCGTATCAAGTTAGAAATTCACATATAAGGTAGAGGATGGATGTTGACATTCAAAGTCTACCGTATGTTATCTATCTTCCCTATTTTTACTAATATTTGTATCCAAGATAGATATTATTCTTTTATTTTAGATTTGTACTTAGATTTAGTGGCTCAAGTATCAGATATCAGGTTTTGGGTACTATTTCATTACATTATACTTTTCCTTATTCCTTGTACCTCTATATTTATGTTTTATCGTACAATTTAGTTATTTTCTTTCTTTTTTTGTACTTATTGGGTGGTTCCCCTTCAGTGGGTTGTAGGTACCCTCAGGACTTGAGAAATTGGGTCATGACACCAGAAGATGGTTGACAAGTATTCAATTCCTTGATAACCATTTTGATTAAGTGTTTGTGTCTTGAAGTAAATACTAGTAGATCATCTACATAACATAAATGATTTATTTTTTGACCTTTCTTGCTTGTATCACAGCCTTTGTAACTTGAAGATTGTAGAGGATGGTACGGTTTTTCTAAAAGCACCTCTACATCTATAATAAATAACATAGGCAAGAGTGGATATCGTTTCTTAATACCTCTTGATGAATCAAAAAACCATACTAGTGTCATTTATAATTGTTAAGTACCAGTTACTAGATATAATCTTGTAAAATGAGACTTGTTACTTTAATTGAGAAACCAAATTTCTTCAAGAATTAATAAGGAAAGCCAGGAAAATTGCCATATGCTTTCCTGATCCATCATAGTGCTTGATACTGTGAATCAATTCCTGATCCAAAGGGACATTCTCGATATTTAATATCCCTTAGACAAAGCCTATCTGGTTCTTAGATAAAATAATAAAGAAAAGAGTTGTAAACCTCCTGGCCATAATCTTAGAGATGATCTTATTAGTGACATTTTTCAAAATAATAGGTCTTAGTTGAGAGAATTCAGTAGGTGTCTTAACCTTTAGGATTAAGATTGGCAAGAGTTTGCAAGGAATCTGTTCAAGCTAGCACTATTAATAATATACTTTATATAATTGCAAATGTCAAACCTGATAATATCCTAGGAATTATAGAATAAAAAACCATTGTAACCATCGGGGCCCGCTGCACTTTCAACATTGATAGAGAAAACAACATCTTTCGCATGTTTCTTTTAAAAGGTGTTTCCTTGAGCATTAGGTTGTGCACCTCAGTAATGAAAAACTCCACATTTTTAAGACTCTTTCATGTTCCTCTATCTCTCTTTCGATGAAAATATCTGAGAAATCTTCAATTGTAGATTCAGAAATAACAAAGTTACCTTCTATTCATTGACCACTACTACTTTTAGTTCTCAGAATTTGTGTTCTCCTTCTCATTTGCTTGGTATTTCTATGGAAATATTTGGAGTTAGAGTTTGTTTCTCTAACCAATTAATTCTTACTCTTGTTTAAGTATGGAGTGCTCCTATTTGAGCCAATAAATATAGTCTTCTTGAGCCTTAAACATCTTCTCTCTATTGGCATCAGAGTCATCTATTCATATGTTTTCTTTCATGAAACTCGTAAGATCCTCTATTTGTTTAATTTCTAAAAGACAATAAGAATGATATATCAATCTAGACCAAAAACTCAGATTCTTGGACGAATTCTCTAATTTTTGTTGCAGGAACCATTGCTCATTTTATTTTTCCTAATTCCATATCTCATCTAGAAGTTCCTTGTAACCAGGTTGTTGTGTCTATAAGTTGAGAAATCTAAAGTACTTCATGTTGAGATGATTGTTATTGTTGTTCCTCATAAGTAGAACATTATATTTTGAACCAGTTTTACCTTATGATCCACACTTGCATTTTGAAATTGATCCAGCCATTACTTATTAGTTAGCACCCTACCTAGTCTTTTTCCAAATTCTTCTTCTTTTCCTCCTCCCATTTGACCAAGTGAAATCATTACATGTATACCCTATATGTCACAATCCAAAACATCGAGTTGTGATGCATCTATATCCCACCTGTAGAACAGCCTAATCCCAACCCAAAGAACAGAAAAATGTCCTAGAACCAACAATCCAAAACAAAAGGAGAAGGGAGATTAAAAGAAAAAATAGAAGAACATAAAATTACACAATCGAAAATAACTCCCTAGAACCTAATATCGTGGACGTAGAGAATCTATATACATAAAGGTAAAAAATACAATCCGCAGCGGGGAAAAACTATAGAATAGCTATCACATATCAAATTATAACAGTTGTGAAGATAGAAGGAATACTGGCTAGCATGAACACCGACTGCTCACTGTATCTCCTGAAACATCATTGAACTAGCTCACATGATCATGTCCGTCCTGATGACTCGTACTAAGACCTGCATCACAAAATGATGCAGAAGTGTAGCATGAGTACCAAAAATAAAAGGTAACCAATAGGCATCATAGGATGACCAGAAAACATAACCATCAACAAGGTAAAGAGCGATAAAAAAAATAGGGTACTAGCACGTAATATACAATAGAAAAGGGATAACTGCAGTAATGCTAGTAAGTGTGGTGAAAGATCAACTATCAGTGAGTACATAATTATCTAACAAGAACGAAGAAGGGTCACTAATAAGGTAAAACACACAAAACCTAGGCCACAAGTACATCATGACCAATTGCAACGTGTTCCAGGAGCTCCAATGTAACCAGCACGAGGAAGGACCAATAAGAGAAAGAGGAACATAGAGAATGTAACCACTGAATGTAATAGTAACAAAGGCAAGGAAAGTAATTGGTAACACAGAAGAGTAGCAACAAAGCCTAGTTAGCAACCAACATATCAACACATAAAGTACCCAACGTGACTTACCCCTAAGCCATAAGGAGCACAATCAAGTGCGGAGTATGTGATTAAAAGGGGTAATGAAAAGTAAATAGTGCTTGTACGCACCCACCCTCCCCGATTTACAATCTTGTTGCAAAGAGACCCACGGAAGATTCTTTCATGACCCAATTTCTTATATCATGATGGGAACCTACTATCCCACCAGTAGGAGAACCAAATCTACAGCCCGAAGCTAAAGAGGAGCGCTATCATAAAAAATAATGGAATACACAAGTAAAATAACAAGGTATAAAGTAAAGGGGATATGAGAAAATAGCGGAATAAAAAAATCCCTAAAACCAGATATCCGTGTAAATAAATAGAGCCTCTAAGTACATAGTATAAGAAAAAAATCTCCTATAAGTATGTCTCTGAAAGTACAAAAGAGACAAGAGAAGAGGGACAGTTGGACGTCAACCTCACTTGTATCTCTAAAAGAAACAACAAGTAAGCATAAACGACAATTCGTAAATCAACATTGAGCATTAGTACTCGGATCTGCACCATGGGAACAAGTGTAGTTAAGTCACTGAAGCAACCCATACCTAGTAGGCTTAAAGGGCCCATAAGGAACATAACAATAATGAAAGAAGTAAATAACAGAATACAAGAAAGAAAGGACATTAATGCAAATGATATAACATAGAAGCTAGCTACTCAAATAGGAAGCAAGCATATATACATGTCTTCGCTAGATAAAACATCAAACAAGAGAACGTACCGGGAATCCTTACAATGATATATATAAAAAACAACACTAAGTAATAAAAAATGGATAATTAGATAGAGAGAGAACATGGACAATATACCAGTTACCTCAAAGTAAGAATGGAATGAATAGTCAAATGATAACTCTCACAAATATCCCACATAGAAAGACAGTCTCACATATATACAGTAATGATAATTAAGTAGTAAATACAAAAAGTAAATTAACACTACCAAATTCCCTAAAAGAATGAAAGCATTCATAGAAAACACGCTCACCCATATGCCTCCCATACGACCAGGGGCACACTGAAGCAAACAAGTGCAAAAAAGAAAATACATACAATGAAGTCACTAGTCTTGCATATGTTCCTCTTCTTGTACCCGTAGGTCCAGTATGTAGGATCCATAGAAGGCTAATCCTAATTCCAATATATCCCTACTTTGTCTGATACCCTTCTTCTAGTCGTCGTAGCCCAGATGCAAGGTGTATGGAGGCTTACCTACCATTTACAAACTCTAATGTCATCATAATCTCATATCCCTAAGTCACAGAGCCTCAAACGTCTCACAATCTAACATTTAATGCCTCTAAAAATGGTATCATCAAACGGTAATCTTGACAAGTCATGGCATCCAACACCTCAATATAGTGATATCACCAACATTCTCAAGGGAAAAAGTATCATCAAAGTCTCTTAGACAATAGGTGTGATAAGTGTTGAAAATCTATCGTCATTATCGCACGCCGACAGACTCAAGTGCCAGCGGCTGTACTCACTGCTGAACAGAGTCTGACTCAAGTCCCAGCATTAATTAGTCAAATGATATTTTTCAGTGCTAGGTTGTGATATCTAGACTAAATCAAGTGAAAATAGTATTATTGGATGCTCGGTATATTGCAAAGTCAAAAAAGGTAAAAAGGTCCTTTAACCTATATCGTTATCAGAATAATCCAACTTATCATATGTTATGTCATTATCAATTATTATCCTTTTATCAGTATCTAGCATCCAGGACATCAAAATTAAGTGGTGATATGGGACCTAACCCCAACGCACTCTTAAAACGAAGCTTGTGGTTCTACCTATCATATAATGAATGCACAACACATCAATACATTTATATTTAGAGCCAACCAATGCCCTACACAGGCGCAACTAAGCTATAATTAGCAACACAATACACCAACCCAAACTAGAGGGAAAAACCCAAAAAACAACTCAAGTATGAGTATTTTACTAGTTCTAGAGTTACCTAAATCCATCACAAGGCTAATTTAAGTCACAGATGTCGTATTACACCGAACGCCAATATAGAGAACAAATGGGGGACGAAATGAACAAGAGGTCAAAGTACATGGTAACATCTATAAACCTAGCCCACAAATGCTATTTAGTATAATTATCAAAGTTATATACCCAGAGATAGCCCCACAGAGCCTATTTGTTGTCTTAAGAATAAAGTGCTACAAATATTAGATATCAACCCGATTGATAGTAAATGGTCTCCAACAGCTCTAAAACTCATATAATCACAATCTACGGATCAATACTATTCTAACAATACTATTTATACTAAGTTTCAAACTAGGCCTAAAATTTAGCCTAATATGGGCCCACGGGGCTGCTAGCAGGAATTGAAAACAAACTTTTCCATGGGGTTCCCAACATGTGCCCCAAAAATAAGCATAATTCGAGTGCAGAAGGGTCTCAAAACAACCAGTATTGATTTTATTACAAAGGGTCAAAGATTCAAGCTTTACGGAATTTAAATGAGGAAATTCAGAGTAGTAACTACACTACGAACTGAAATAAACTCAAAGGGACAATAATTTATCCAATAATACATGAATTAACTCAAAAATTCAACGTTTTCACTATATGGGCCATTAATGTAGAAAATCTTCAACTTTCAAGAATTAAAACAGAGAAAAAGACTTACCAATAGTGGCGAAATCAAAGGGAAAATATTGGGACTTTTTCCTCAACTTTAGCTGAACCTTTTGGATGAATTTAGCACAAAAATAGAGAGAAACCATGAAGAGGTTTTCTACGGAATAAACAGAAAGTAGTGTAGGATTTATACTGCCAAGTAATTACACTTTGCAATTGCGTGAAATTATGTCATGATTGCGTGGAGTAAAGGGATTTAGTCATCGTGATCGTGATGAATATCGAATAGTGAGGAATCACAATCGCGTTAATAAAGACACACAATTATGCTTAAGGAAGGGACATGAACACATTGTGATCATGGAGAGGGATACCAAGATTGCGATGAGTTAAGGAAGCAACACTTTGCGATTGCATAGGTCAAGGATGTGATCGTGTCAAAGAAAACTGAAAGGCATCACGATCGCATAGAAATGTTCTGCGATCACGATGAACACTTTACCTGCATCATATACAGGTTTGAACAACAAACAACTAAGTGATGAAATGCTCTGAATCACCACCCAAAATGCGTTCGAAGTCCAATTCATGCAAACAAACATCACGCATACCCAAAATAACATCCTAGACTCAATGGTGCAGTCAAAATCAAGATATGAGATTATTTCAGGAAAATGTTGACCTAGTCAACCTTTAGGCCTAAAATACTCAAAACTCCATCAAACACATCAAAAATAGAATGACAACTCCGGTAAGCTAACCAACACTCTCACGAGCCTAAAATCACCATTTCAAAGCTGATGGAAGCGTCAAAATTCCATTTCAACACTATAAAAAATAAAAGACCACCCAAGCTCCAAATTAGGCCTTAAATGAAATAAAAACAACAATTTAACACAATATCAAAATAAAAACCCTGAAACATGAACTTAAGGTCCTTCTAGACTTTATTCAGTAATCCAAAGCTAAAGGAACTGTCAGAATTTTCTTCCGAGCTCATCTTGAAGGAAAGTTTACTTAGTTAATGAGTGCTTAGTTTTAGGCTCTAAAATAGACAAAGTGAGATAAATCTCAACCGAGCCTCCAGGAAAAACTGGAATATCGGTCCCAGTAACTCATATATGACCTGGGTAGATACTAGAAAGATCTAGAATACAAAGCATTGCAT
This sequence comes from Withania somnifera, assembly GCA_039654485.1. Classification (NCBI taxonomy): domain Eukaryota; kingdom Viridiplantae; phylum Streptophyta; class Magnoliopsida; order Solanales; family Solanaceae; genus Withania; species Withania somnifera. The sequence goes on from JBDJHY010961118.1 coordinate 17,175, forward strand.
AATTCTCATAAATGACCATAAGGGTCATTAAAATATCCACTAGTAAAGGGACTTTGGTCCCCGAACATCAAGCACAACTTAGAAAAAAAAAAGAGAGAAATTCTTCATGGTCATAACAATCAATTCAAGCAGTGAAAAAAACAAAAGATGTGATCCAAGTCCTTGGGTTGTTAAACAGAATAAAACCACACCGGAATGGATGATACAAAGTCCTTCAGTTTTCATACTTTTGGAGAACTTCCAGCTATCAAGGAGATGAAAATCTATGTGAAGTAAAAGAAGAAAAGCTCACTGATTGCTACTAAGAACCTAACAAAACTTTTCCAAATGTGGGATAAAAAGATGTCTCAAACATTTGTGCATACTGCTTCCACATCTCACTCTCAATATCCCAAGTAGCCTCCTTGACCGAACGGTGCCTCTGTTGTACCCTAACCACTGGAATATCCCTAGTCCTCAATTCTCGGCATCCTTAGCCAAAATTACCACCAGTTTCTAAACAAAAGATAGATTCTTATCCAACTATACTGAATCCTCTCGGATAACATGAGACTCATCTTGAATATACCGTTATACCATCAAAACATGGAACACCAGATGAAAGGCTTAAAACATAGAAGGCAAATCCAAACTATAGGAAATATCACCAACTCTTTCCAAAATCTCAAATTAACTGATATACTTGGGACTAAGATTAACTCACCTACAAAATCTCATCACACCGAGAAGAGGAGACACTCTCAAGAAGACTCTGTCACCAACTCCAAACTTTATGACACGAAGTCTATGAATTTTATAGCTCTTCTGCCTATTCTACGCTACCCAAAGTCAATCCTGAATCAACTAAACCTATTCAAGAAAATCATGCAAGAAATTTGAAGTTTAAACTCTGGCCTCAAAACCATCAAACCAACCACTATGTGATCTGCACCGCCTACCATACAATGCCTCAAATGGTGCCATATCAATGTTGGAATAGTAGTTATTATTGTATGCAAACTCTTCTAATGCTAGATGTTGATCCCAAGAATCCCCAAAATACAACACACAAGATCTCAACATATCATCCAACCCCTAAATAGTCCGCTCAGACTGACCATCATTCTACGGGTGAAAATTTATGCTCAACTGATCCTTAGTACCTAATATAGCTGGATAGACCTCCAAAACTGTGAAATGAACTGACTCTATCAGAAATGATAGACACAGGAAACCCATGCACTTAACCACCACACAAATATAAATTTGAGCCAGATGCTCAACATTATATAAAGAGTGAGTAGGAATGAAATGAACTGACTTAGTCAGTCTATCAACAATGACCCAAATAGTATCATGACCTCTTTTAGTCCATGGAGACCAAGAAACTAAGTCTATAGTCACATGCTCCAATTTCCAAGTCAGAATAGAGAGTCTCTCATCAAAACACTCGGACGTCGATGCTCATAATTAACTTATTAGCAGTTCAAACACCAGGACACATACTCAGCTTTATCCCTATTTATTCAACCCCACTAGCATAGCTAATACAAATCATGATACATCTTAGATGTACTAAGATGGATCGAATACCTAAAGCTGTGAGCCTATCGTAAAATCAACTGAACCAACTCACCATACTGCAGCATACACATGTGACCATCATACCGAAGAACCCTATCTAAAGCAATTAAAGAATTGTCAGTCTCTCTAGCAAGTGTTAACCTTCAAATTGACATTGTCAAATCTGATCTAACAAAGAAGATCTGGTCTCCACACAAGACAAAACTCTTCTAGGGTGGGATATATTTAATCTAGTCAACCGAACAAATAAAGACTAATTATCTAATGCCAACAGGCTCTCTAAAATTTCTAAGGCTGCCAAGCTGCCCATACTAACCACTTTCTGGCTCAAGTAATCCACCACTACATTTTTCTTGTCTAGTGGTAGAAAATAGTAATATCATAATCCTTCATTAATTCAATCCACCTCCGCAGTTGAGAATTTAGCTCTCTCTGGCTCATAATGTACTGAAGACTATGATGCTTAGAATAGATCTCACATTATACCCTATACAAGTAATACCTCCAAATCTTGAGAAAACACTACCGCCACTAACTCCAAGTCATGAGTGGGGTAGTTAGGCTTATGAACCTTCATGTTCCATGATGTATAAGTGATAACACGACCTTTGTACATTATAACACAACCCAAAACAACACTAGAAGCATCACAATAAACAGAAAAACCCTGACCCTCAACTGGCAAGGTCAAAACTGGCTTTGAAGTCAACAACTCCTTGAGCCTTGAAAAGCTCAACTCATAATCCTCGGATCACTGAAAGACCATATCCTTCTTAGTAAACCTAGTCAAAGGTGCTGCAATTGATGAAAACCCCTCAAAAAATATTAGTAGTAACTTGCTACCAAATAAAGCTCTGAATCTAAGTAGAAGATGTTGGCCTCGGCCAATCATGTATGGCCTGAATCTTTTTTAGATCAACTTTAATCCCATCCTTAGACACTACATGCCGTAAGAATGCAAAAGACTCTAACAAAAACTTGCATTTTTAGAACTTGGAACAAAGTCGGTGCTCTCTCAGTGTCTGAAGTTATCACCCTCAAGTGCTGCTCATGATTAGATTTACTCCGCGAATACACCAAAAATCTAACCGATGAATACAATCATAAATGAGTCCAGGTAGGGCTTAAGAACCTTATGCATCAAGTCCATAAATGCAGCTGGGGCATTGGTCAACCTGAAAGACATGACCAGAAACTCATAATGGCTATAATGTTTCCTGAAAACTATCTTCGGGGATGTCCTCTGACCAAATACTCAATTGATGGCATCCTGGCCTCAAGTCTATCATAGGAAACATTGCCACTCCTTGAAGCTGATCTAATAAATCATCAATCCTAGATATTGGATATCTATTCTTAACTGTTGTCCACCTTGTTCAACTGTCCGTAGTCAATACACATCCTTATTGTACCATCATTTTTCTTAACGAACAAAATTAGGGCACCCCAAGGAGAAACACTTGAACGAACAAACCCCTTATCTAACAAATCCTGGACCTAAATTTTCAGCTCTCTCAACTCTGTAGTAGCCATATGATAAGGATAAATAGAAATAGGCATGGTGGTCGGTCTAAGTCAACAAAAAAAGTAATGTCCTGCTTAGGTAGTAAGCCTAGTAGGTCTGTCAGAAATACATAAATAAACTCAGAAACCACAGTAATAGATCCGGGAGTAGGAATGTCGGCCCGAACTTTGTGAACATATGATACGTAGACAAACACCCTCTCCTCACTAACCTCCTAGCCTGAAGGTAGGAAATGATCCCTATTGAAAGCGGTTACTAGGACCCTTCCACACAACCGGAGATGCACTAGGCATGGCTAAGGTAATAGTCTTGGCATAACAATCCAAAACTGCACGATGAGGGGACAAACCAATGCATGGTCAGTATAATATCAAAATCCAACATATCTAATATCATCAAATCAGCCCAAGTATCCAGACCACTCACAAAAATCATACATGATCTGATAACCCGATCCACTACTAAAGAATCCCTTATAGGGGTAGAAACATGCATAGATACTGATAACATCTTACTACTCTACCCCAAACTAGTGCAAAATAAGTAGACACATAAGAACAAGTTGATCTAGGGTAAAACAAAGTTGATGCGGGTCAAGAACAACACACAAAAATCACACCGCTTATCACCAAACCTGAGGCTTCTGCCTCTAGTCTAGCTGGCATAGATAAAATTGGCAATCACCACCTTGAACACCAACTACCACATTGGCACCACCACGAGAACCGCTCTGTAACCCACCTCTAGCTGGGGGTGACACTAATCTCAATTGCTGAACATGCTGGGAATCAAGATAAATAGTGCCTTACTGGGGCAAGCTCTAGAAATGTAACCAACAATACCGCACTCAAAACATGGCCCTGATGGCCCACTGTAGCAGAGACCATAGCCAACATTCAACTGACCACCCTAGTGGGAGGATCCAAATACACCAGAAAACTACCCTTAAGAGGGTGCACAAAAACTCTGCTGAGATGGTACTGAAATGTAAAGTGAAGCCTAGACCAGCCCTCTAGATTAGCCATAAACATATTGTGGCTGACCACGTCCACCAGAACAAGACCCATTGTACCCTGATCCCTCTGTCTCTTCTTGTTATGCTGATATGACTCACAATAGAGGTTGACCATTTGATATGAGCATGATCTACCACTACCTGAAATAGTCTACAACATTGACGTTACTCATAATTGAATTAGCATGATCTACTAATACCTAAAATGGTTGACCATTTGATACTAGCAAACCCACAGCCTCAAGGAACCTGTCTCTCAACCTATAAGAAAATCCACGGACTCTCTTAGACTTAGTAGGCATAAACTCCACACCATAAAATGACAATCAATGGAATCGAGCCTCATACTCAGCACTGACATCGATCCTTGTTAAAGATTTCTAATCTCCTTCTTAATCACTCTTGCTCGGCCCTCGATACAAACTTTCTCATATAAACCTCATAGAACTCAGTCCAAGTCGGCTAAGGTGAACCTATTTGTCTGCATACATTAAAAGCCCTCTACCATTGCTTAGCCACACATTGCATCTGGTAGGTGGTGAAAGATATGCCTTGGGTCTTTAACATATGTATGTTCCTAAATATCTCTTCATAATCCTTAATAAATTCATAGGAATCTTCCCTCGAAACTCCAGTAAACTGAGGAGGATCCAACCTCAGATATCTGGCTAGAATATTCTGCTCCAAATCGGACATAACTTTCTGCTGCTCAACTATAGGAGCACTAATTAGTATCAGAAGAACCTGGGGTAGTGTAGAAATAACTGCTGGTTAAACAGGCTATACTAGAGGAATTAGTTGCATTGGAGGAACTGCAGCTATAGGTTGTAAGAATGGAGCAGTTGTATTTGCCCCATTAGTATGAGGACCACCATAAGCATTAAGAAACTTCCATAATATGTTACAGATATCAGGAGGGGGTGCTACAATAGGTGATGGAACTGGTGTTGTAGGCATTGGCGAAGTCCTGGAGTAGTGGCAAAGGTAGTCACTTTGAGGTTCCGCTGGCCAGAACTCGAGCTATCTTCTTAGCTGTTGAAGATCATGTACGCGGTATCTGTAAAAGAGTTAAGACAATAAGTGGAAAATTTCAAGGAACAATATAGGATGTATGCAGAAAGTTGGATTCAAAAGGAGAAGTCACATTCCTACATGTCACTATAGCCTCCTAAAGATAAGCCACAGATGTCTTCACATTGATCCGAAGAAATCTACTAGAAATTGGCTCTTTACACTAACAAAAGACAAACAATGAAGGATAAATAGTAGAATAAACCTCTATGAATTATCCTTCGGGCATGAAGGAAGGAAATCACTCTACTAGGATAAGAGCCCTTAGAACCTTTCCACGGACGTCTCCACACTGATATAAAGAAATTTACTAGACATTGGTTATGTACACTGACAAAAGACAAATAATGAAGGACAAATAGTAGAAGAAACCTCTAGAAATTATCCTTTGGGAACGAAGGAAGGAAATCACTCTTCTAGGATAAGAACCCTTCGAACTTTTCCACTCAATCTTCAGAAAACTATCTTGGAATAAAAATCAAAGACCGCATAGAGAGGACAAAGGCAATACATACCTATAATAACATCAAAATCTACCATGTCAAGGACAATAAAATCTACTTAGGTATCATACCCCACTATAGAGACAACACATGATTGGTATACCTTATCTACCACTAAGAAATCTTTTACAAGCATACAAACATATATATGGGCTGGTAGAGAATCACTCATCATATCAAACCCGACAATAAAATATATAAACACATACGAATAAGTAGAACTTGGATCAAATAATACCAAAGAAATTTAGTGTCATATTGGAACAATACCTATAATCATTGCATCAAAATCCTTGGCATGCTGTCTTCAAGGAAAATCATAGAAATGACTCCTGCCGCTACCAGAAATACCATCTCACCTACCAGTACCCACTGGAAATATGGATCTACCATAATCTCCCCTAGAACCTCAACTACCTCTACCAAACTATGCTGCATTTACCTCTCGTTGGAGGTACTTGTGCTCTAGCTAAATATTATGAAAAAGGCTAGCCCCATAGACGGAATAGGGGAGATATCTCATCAAAGTCTTGGATCTCCACAAGTAAAAAAGGACTTCAAAACTAAACCTTACATGAATGAATCACAATACACTGAATGGCCACCATGACTTGAATGCCTCGACTGAGAGCACCGAGAAAGCTTATCTAGATTAGAAACCCCATAACTAGTGAAATCCCAACTCTAAAGCCTAGATGATTGCCTAAAATCCAGTACGCTAGTGTAGGTGACGACTCCTCACCTATCTAGAAGAACCTCTACCCCCAGATGATGCAATATAAAATTTCCTAGATGTACAGGGCCTCCTACTCCTAGGGTCTAAAAAATTTTCCTCCGCAATCAAATCCTTATCTACTCCAATAGAAAAAGATTCCCCCTAACGAGCTCATCTAAATATTTTTATACGAATGGTATATGCCTACCCACGAATAAAATGATAAATCCTCTCGGTGGGATCTAAGAGAAATAAATCAACATATCTCTGCAAAGCATAAAACCAAGTCTCAAACTTTGCTGCTGATATGTCACCCTTATACAAATCCTTAAATCTACACTAGTTCTCGTTCCTCACACTCAATGGAACATATATGTCATACAAACCCTGAGAAAACTCATTCAAGGTGATAGGACGTGACTCATCTGGCCTATAAAATACATAAGAACGTCATCACTATTAGGCTGGACCATGCAATTGAAAATATGTATATAAAATCCCCTGTGATTCTGTGAACCTCACACACACTAGTAACTCCTATCAGGTAAACAAAAACTCCAAATCATTATCTGCCCTACCACACTAAGATTTTGGTGGATGCTCGTCATCTAACATAGGTTCTCTGAGAACCAATGAGGACCCAACACCCAGAATAGGCAAACCCTCATCTATGTAAACCATGAGTGGTTGTCCCACCATATCATGAACCATAGGAACCTGCTGCTACTACTGATCCAGAGTCAGTGCTCCCATTCCATAGTAGAAACTTGGGGGGTACATGATGCGACCCTACCATGAGCCATTAACTCTAACACTCTAAGGAAAGTCTCCTAATGAAATGGAGTAGCAATAGTATTGTCACGACCCGATTTCTCAGAGTCATGATGGCACCTACTATACCCAAGTAGGAGAACCAAACCCCGTTGTCCGTAGCCGAAGCGGAGGACTACAACAGTAAAAGCAGAAGAATACGAAAGAATATAAATCAAAGAGTAACAATGTTACAGAAGAAACACCAAGACCCGATGTCAATATCAACGAACCACTAATATAGAATACCAAAAGAGAACTGTACAATATATAACATCTCCGAGAATACAATGGAGATAAC